>JAJIYU010001767.1:0-34002 GCA_030144865.1 Tinospora cordifolia
AATATAAATACAATAATCTGAAAACATTGCTTCATTATCAGAGTTATGAATAATTTTGTGGGCTCCATAAACATGTTTTGATAATACAAATATTACTGACATTTGACATAAACAAGCCCTACAATACACATAATTTACTACTATCCTGTACACTGTCATTAATTTACATTGATCTGCAGAGGCATCGTCTTCAATAATTTCCTGAAAAAAATTGATTGGGTGAGCTCAAGAGCCCAATGGATTATACACAGTACATCCATAGCATTATTTAAACCAAACACTGAACATGCAAACACTTATCATCTATTAGGCGTTTCAAACATTTATTTATGAACAGTTGTCAATTAGACCGAAAGCGGTTAATCTCTGTGTTCCAGATCTTGGGAGAGAGATCAATTCTGAAACTCAAACCCTTCTCTGGGATCATTTCTGAAACTAGTTCTTTCTGGTGTCAATGATGACAACTAGTTCTAATTCTGCATGGAATACACACGAAGACATTCGTCCTCGTGCTGGTACGTGGTTAAAATCTTTATTAATCTTCTTTTTGTGAATGGAGCATAATAAAATAAATATTTCATCAATAATGAAACATTACATCAGCATGACATCATAAATCAATATTTTTATCAAATAAAAACAATGACTGTCGATTCCTGATGTAGAAGATCGTACAAGACGAAACTATAGAGCATACTCTCTCGGTCATAAATAAATTAAAAATAAAGGTAAATCTTTCACACATCATTAAATCAATAAACATGCATAATTCTAGATATTAAAACAATACAAACATCACATATTCAGCATTAAAATTCAAATAATACTAGAGAGTAGAGTAATCACTTCCACTTCAGTAGTATTTCTCTGAATCCTTACAGTATTATCTCAACTTGTTTCGAGGCTTTGACCAACAGTCTTCGGGATCTACGTTTCGAAAATGTGATTTAATCGATGTCCATAAATAGTACCATATGAACAATACCGTATATATGAACAGTGCCAAATAGTAACTATGAATAGTACCGTATGAACAATACCGTATCTATGAACAGTAAAACTACGTATGTGTACTGAAATAAACAACAACATCTCCCAACTTAAATAAAGACTAGAGCAGAGTAATTATACCTGCTTTGATCAGAACCACCTTCCAATTGCTTCAAAAGAGGCACCCAACAGTAGATCTTCACATGTGCTATGCAAAAACTAGGGTTTTCCCCTTCCTACTACTATATTTGTTGTCTAAAACAGCTAAAGAACAAGAGAAGAGAAGAGAGTAAGCAAGGAAATTCTTTCTTTCTTGCTGAAATGAATTTTCAAAATGAGAGGGGGGGAGGGGGTTTATATAGATTTTTCTGGCAAAAAAAGACGAAACCGTATAGTTACGAATAGTTTGTTACTGTAGCTACAGTGCCTATTACTGTAGTTACAGTAACCACCGAATCTTATTTTGTCTGCCGACAAAATAGTGACCGTATTTGTGAACAGTACCGTATATTTAAACAGTAACCGTATTTTTGAACAGTAACAATAAATTTTAATTTTTTTTTTTGAATTTTGAGTATTACAATACTAAAATTTGTGGGTATTACATGTATGGTATATTCATCGTTGTTTTATGGACCATGTTCATGCTGGTTTTTGCCCCTGCTATAAAGGGATTGAGATCTATGGTAGTTTACTTGCCTCAAGGATTTGCGCTAGGTTCTTGCCGCTGATTTTGTCCAGGAGTTGAGCTCTCGATCGATCAAAAATCGGAGGAATAGAGCAGACCTTGACATCAAGCTTGATGGGTCCCTAGAACTGCCTTGCTTCAAGGATTTGAGCTAGGGTTTTGCCGTCGATTTGTCCCAGAGATGAGCTCTTAGTCGATTAATGATCGGAAGAACAAGGACGGACCTTGAAATCAAGTAGCAACAACACCACAAACAAAGAAGAAGAGTGAACGACAAAGAGAAAGAAGCAGAGCCATAGGGTTTTGGTGAGCAAGAAAAGGAGCAACGCCACGAACAGAGATAACAGTTAATAGTGAAGAGGAAGAAGTAAGGCCATAGGGTTATGGTGAGCAAGGGAAGAAGTAGTGCCACGAACAGAGAAGAACAGTGAACGACTAAGAGGAAGAAGCATATCCATAGGGTTTTGGTTAGCAAGGGAAGCAGCGGTGCCACGAACAAAGAAGAAGAGTGATCGGTGAAGAGGAAGAAGCAGATCCACGAATAGACAAGAAGACGCAGTAGTGATGTGGTGTGCAGCAAAACGGTCGCCGAACAGCATATCGAACAGAATAGCAAGACGAACAACAAAACGAGTTGCATATGCTTTGAAGAAGTGAACGACCATGATCTTGAGCTCTCGCGTTCAGAGAAGAAAAAGAAGAAATGGGTTGCAACTACTCTGACGAAGTAAATGGCCATGATCTCGAGCTCTCATGTTCAAAGAATAAGAAGAACAGAACCAAAGAATTGGAAACCGAAACAAACCATCAAAAAGGCATGAACTAATCAATCGATTATGATCTCACCCATAACCAAGATTTCTTGATCAAGCCCCAAAGCTTCATACCATCCTTAGACACATCTTAATGGCCAATCCTCTATCGGTTGCTCCGTCTGAAATATGCTCTCAGGGCCCAAATGGAGTCTCCATTGCAGACCCATGGCAGAGGCTATAGCATCAAGAACGACTTCCTTTACCTGGTCTCAATCTTTGTACCGGTGTCAAAATCATTATTTGTAAGAGTGTTATTGAGAATGGCATTTACAGGTTTTATAGCATTAATGGTCTTCTTCTTGAATATAGGAAAGAAGACAAAGAAGATGGAAATAAAAAGAAAAGACTTTTATTTTGCTGTAATCTTCGCAACCAAAATTCGTTTCTTCTTTCACGTTGAGTTATATATATATTGTTATATTTTATAATAAATAATAAGTAAAAAAATTTAATGTAATTATGTTATTAAGTTAATTTTTTTCACGTCTTCGGTAATTTCCTTCCTCGTAAAATTACAAGTAGAAAATGGCCCTTTAAGCGCCCGTAGTAAATGGGCTCCGTCGCTCTCCTCACCTGAGCTTTTTGTTTTGAATGCATTTTTAGAGCCTCACTATAAATTCAAAAACCCCAAAACCAGGAGCTTAAACCCTACTCACTTCTCTTCAACCTCTCATCGATGGCGGCCTTTCTTCGGAAACCTCTGATGCTTGCGTCTAGAAATGTTCTGCGTACGTTCTCTTCGTCTGCAGCAACCGATAAGGCCCCATCATCATCATCATCATTCAGAGAAGTGAAATCAGCACTCCGATCTGAATACGATCCGGATAAACTCGTCGATATCTTCCAGAAAGCTGCAGATTGTCCTCGCTTCTGGAGAGATAGATCAGTGTTCGATATCTCCATTCGTAAGCTCTCCCGTTCCCAGCGTTTCGATCTGATCGAACGCATACTCGAGCACCAGAAACAGTCCAGTGCTTTGAAATCCGAGGGTTTCTGGATTAGAATCATGATGCTTTACTCGCAAGCTCGGATGTTCGATCAAGCCGTTCGTACGTTTCATCAGATGGAAGAGCTTGGTTGCAAGAGAACGGAGAAATCTCTCTGCGCTCTGCTTAGTGTTTGCCTTGAAAACCGTCGATATGAGTTAGTTCATGAATCACTCGAATCAATTCCTTCGAAGATTGGCGTGTCTCCGGGAATCATACCACACAATATTGCTCTACGAGCCTTCTGCTATGAAAAATCGATTGAATCGGCTCGATCGTTGCTTGGAAGACTGGAGACCGAGAAAAAAGTGAAACCTGATATTAATTCTTACAATATACTGGTAGGCGCTTATTTGAGAGCTGGAGAGGAAGCCATGTTAGATGAGATTCTGAAGGAAATTCCTAAGAAGGGATTGAAGCCAAATGTAACTACTTACAATTATAGACTCTTGAAACTTTGTAGGGCGAAAGAGTGTGCCCGAGCAAAGAAGTTGCTGGACGAAATGGCTTCAAAGGGTGTCAAGCCAAACACAGCTAGTTATAATATTCTTATTGAAGGTTATTGTAAGATGGCCGATTTTGAATCGGCAAAGAAGATTATGGAAATTATGAAGTCGAAAGAATCTGTTGCCCCAAATCCTGATACGTATTTCACATTTGTGAAACACTTTGTTCAGGAGGAAGAGTTTGATTCTGCCCTGGCAGTGTGCAAGGAGAGTTTTGAGAAGAATTGGGTTCCTCCTTTTGAGTCTATGAAGAATCTTGTTAATGGTTTGTTGAAGAGTAATAAGTCGGACAAGGCAAAAGAAATTGTTGAGGAGATGAAGAAACGGTTTAGAGGGAGTGCCGCGGAGTCATGGAAAGAAGTGGAGGAGGGTCTTCTTCTTCCTCGATCACAATGATTAATTGATAAATCTGAGCTGTCTCAGGCGTTCTACTGTGTTCTGGATCACGTATGTGCTTCGATTATGATCCATCTGTATTTCGTTGATCCTTCGGAATTCTATTGTCTATCCTTCGCATCAAATCTTGCCCAATTTTAATGATGATGGTAATTTACAATTTGAAGCTTGGATGACTGATTATCACATTGCTGACAATTAGTATCTCCCCCAAATTTCCAAGGTTTTTTTGGACAAGCTTCTACTTGATCCTGTTCAATTTGTTTCTTCACAGGACGTTTTAGTTTGAGAGACAGATATGATATTTGACATGCTTAGACTGTTTTGAAAAACTTGAGCTTCTATTGGCATTTACAAAAAGAAGTTTTGAAGGGTCTTCTTCTTCCTCAGTCAGCACTAGTTAATTGAAAATTTTGAGTAGTCTTAGACTTCCTACTGTGTTCTGTTTCAACTGTGTGCTTCAATTACGATAATTCTTTATTTTACTGATCCTTCTGTAGTTTATTACATGCATCTTTCACTTCGATTCTTACCAAATTCTAACTTTGATGATTATTTTGAATTTGAAGTTTGGGTGAGCGATTATCAATTAATGAAGATTAGTTATTTTGCCCATATTTGCAAGGTTTTTAGGGACAAGCTTTCTACTTGATTGTGCTCAATTCATTTCATCGCTGAGCAAGATAGTTTGAGAAATAGATAACGGTTATTCTTCTTTTGTGATCTTGGTGATGTGTAGACAGTTTGGAACTTTGCACGTTGCAAACTTGAGCTTCCATCAAAGGGTAAAAAGAATAATACTTTGAAAGAAAATCTTTCTCTTTTTCTGTGATATTTGAGATTTGTAGACTATTTAGAACTTTACAGCTTCACAAACTTGAGCTTCTCTTGAAGTAAAAGGCACAAAAACCACACGAATGGAAAATTTCTAGTTGAAAACTTTTGTAAGGTTGATTTTCTGTTAACTTGCTAAATGTTAGCATAGAAACAGCTACATTTATGTGAACAATGTCACTGTTCAAGCATTCAAGTCATGAAGATGTTGGTAGATAGTTTTTATGACATTTTGATGCAAATAGCGCTTTAATCTTATTGAAACAGAAAGGTGCAAAACCCCCTTGAATCAGGTCCAGTTAAGGAAGCACAGTTATGCTGATCTTCTGCCCATTGGTGCAGTGATCTCCCACGCCACAGATGTACCATAGTTGCCCAATTGTTGCCAACCTTAGCGTGTCATTTCCACTTGAAAACACCCCCAGGTTTGGCTCCTTTATACAATCTTTATATGCAGTTCCATCCACTTGAATCACATTGTGCAAATCTTCATCATAGTTGAACACTGTAGACAGCAGCCACAATGAATTAATTTTGTCTAATCCAGTTTATGTTTAATCCAGTTGTTAATTTTGTCTAATCCAGTTTTTGTCCAAACGATTGTTTTTTAAAATGCCAAGAAACATGGTTTTTGCTTATTTTGATTAAGAAGACCATGAAAAATAATAATATTAATGATAATGATGACGACGACGAGGACAACAACACAACAATGTAACTTCAATTGAAAAGGGAAAGGTTTTTCTTGTTATTATGTTCATTTCCATTCATGATTGAATACTTGCCCAAATGCTTACTATCTCTAAAATATTCTTTAGCTTCACTTCTAACGATTTTAGTCATTGGAATCTTTCTAAGGAGATTGGATCTAGTCCTGCACAATTATGACTCATAGTATGTCACATGGGTGGAGAAGCTCTATTCCTGCAATATACCATGATGAAATAATGTAACAAGATTAATGAGTTGGTATAGCTGGCATAGCAAATGAAAAAGTTGAACCACTCTTTTCTTTTACTCTATTTATATAAGTTATTGTATTCTATAAGCTTGACAATTCTAATTGACTATTCACTAACCATATGTTGAGGAGTGCCTTGTGTTACTGATACCTTGATCAACAATTTTTTTAATAATGTTTCCAAGATGTTTTACCCCAAATCTTCTTTGATCCTCTTCTGTTCTTGCTCTTCTTTATGTTTTTGATATGAGTGCTTTGAAAAATTTACAAAAAGAATATTGAATAGGGTATTAATACCACATTTGTGGGATCTAAATAGATATAAATACTCTTGTTGAACAGGCAGTGGGATCTAAATAGATATAAATACTCTTGTTGAATAGGCAAGTGAAACAATTAAAAAGACAGAATTTGAAATACAAAAACACTTTTAATTAAAAGCATTGCAAACCAAATATTTCCAGCTGATAAAGAGGGGGCGGCGTACCCAAGGTGTCTCCGACGTGAAACGTTTTGGTCTTAGCCCAGTTTGCATAGTTAGGCGACTGAGTCCATCCTTCCTCGTCTCCAACCATGTATGTTTCTCCCCTTCCTCCCCAGATCACAGAAACAGAAGCTGTCGCCAATGCGCACATTACCCAAGTTGCGACGTTCATGGCTCTGGAGATGATGAACCAATACCACCAAAATTGCTATTACCAACATAAAGAACCTTCAACTACACCTGCTAGCACGCATGGTCGAGTGGTTAGGAGCTTCACACTATTTTGCTTGAAATGATAAAACGATTAGAATCCCAATTTGTCATATGGCAAACAGTCCTTCACATCTAAAATAAGCATTAGAAAAGGGGGTAGGGGTCCAATACCTTCTAGCTACATCTCATTAGAATTCATAATTGAATAGACTTGTCGGTGACCGCCAGGAAGTGTGTTTAAGATAAAAATAGTGATTTGTGTATGCTACTTTCTTTTTCACCTTCTTTTAATGTTGATACTTTTCTGTGAATGCTTTGCAGTATATACCATTTACAATTATTCCAAAAATGAAGATTAATGCTAAGATTAAAAGTTAGGATATATGAAGCATATATTTTAATAGGATAATGTTAAATTAATTGTTACTGTTACATAAAATGCTGCTGGAACGTTTATATATTTCAAGATATACATTACTTATTTATTTAATATTTTTGAATGTTGTACACATGTAATAATTAAATTAATATCTTTTTAGCTATATATTACTTTAAAAAATTATTAAAAAGATAGTTTTTTTTACCATTAGAGCATCTCCTGCCAAAATGGCGATGATTTTTTTCTTTTTCTTAATTTTTCAGTTTTTTTTTCAATTTTTTAATTTTTTTTATTCAATTTTTTTAGTTAAAAGTTTTTTTCATTAAAAATTTTTAAGTAAAATTTATAGTTTTTAGTTAAATTTTAATTATATAATAAATTAATTATTTAAATTTTGTAATGTATTATTAATTATTTAATAATAATTAAATATAATATTAAATAAATGTGTGAAATTAGATTTTTGTATAAAAACATATTTTTAAAAAATAATAAAAATGAGGTAAAAATATTCTTAAAATATTTTTTAAGTAAAAAATAGAATAAATTATTATAAAAAAATTATTATTTAATATTAAAATAAGTTCAAAATAGAATAAAAAATAGAATTGAAATTGAAGATGGCTGGTAAACAACTATAATTATTAAATAAATAATTAATAAAAGTGTCCCAATAGTTTTTTTAAATAAAATTTTAATGATGTTTGATGTACACGCGGCAGCTTCGGAACTAAACACTTTTATTCTTTCAAGTGGACAGGGTAGAAGATCCACCAATATCCACGTGGCAGTTCGTTGTCCCAACATGCCCAGAAAACGAAGAACTTTCTTTTAATTAATTAATTAATTAGCAATCTCTTCATTTTTCGGACATTTTCCTCCGCTAGCTCTCCACGACGCTCTCGCCTGACTCTACGGGGACGAGCTTCTTCGCAAAACCAACAACACGATGTTTCTCTCTCTTTTCCTTTCCTCTCTTCTTCGTCTTCTTCCTTTACCTGTAGTAAACAGAAAACGAAACTATTTTGAAGTACTAAATGGAGGATCGGATCGAAGACGTCAACACCGAAGTCTTATCAACTCTCAGCACCAATCCATCTCGCCGGAAAATCCATTCTTACAGCCAACAGCTCGGCTTCGGAAGCGCCGTTCCCAAACGCAACAATGTCAGAAAACATAGCCTCGAAGAAGACAAAATGCCTCGAGACCTCGACAGATTCTACCAACACAATGGCGATAACGATCACAACCACCACAATGGCGACGCTTCCGACTCCTGCAATGGCTCTGCTTCCATTCTCTCCGCCAGAAACAGCAAGCGCCACGATCTCAGCTCCAGCAACCGTTTCTTGGACAGGAAACCATCGTCGCCGTCAGCGGCATTGGCGTCATCGGTGTCGAACGGCTATAGCGAGTCGCCGAACAAGTTGAACGGCCAGTATTTGCAAGAGTTTATAGCGAGCGGTGGAGGAAAGGGGATTTTTAAAGTGCCGCATCGAGCTCCGGTGCATCCGGATCGGCCGCCGAGTCTGGAAGTGCGTCCGCATCCGTTGCGAGAGACGCAGGTTGGGTCTTTTTTGAGAGTGATCGGTTGTACCGATTCGCAGTTGTGGGCGGGGCAGGAGTGTGGAGTGAGGGTATGGACTTTTACGGATGCGTATGCGTTGGGGATTGGCGGGAAAGCAAAGCCTGGGGATGAAGACGCTTCACCGTTTAATGAATCCGTGCCTTCTTCCCCTGCTTATTGTATGATCATGGATTGTGGGAGTAAGTTGGTTTGGACGGGGCACAAGGATGGGAAGATTAGGTCTTGGAAGATGGAACAGGCGCTGGATGCAAAGACGAAGCCTTTCAAGGAAGGTCTAACGTGGCGAGCTCACCGCGGTCCTGTTCTTTCAATGACCATGACTTGTTACGGTACAGTGATTCGATTTTTTTTTTTTTTTTTTTTTAAGTTTTAATTTATCTTCAATTGATTTCAGGAATGATGCCAATTCTGTTCCTTGTTGGATTCCTTGTTTTTACTGTGTAGTATTGGAACAGCTACTGCTGTAATGACTAACTGTATAATTTTTGGTGGCAACATGAAGTTTGTCTTGAAAAATTTGAGACTTTTTATTATTGGTGTTGTTTAAAAGAATTAACTGGAACTTGGAAAGCGATTGTTCAAATAATAAAAATTTGAGACTTTTTATTATTTTTGTTGGCATTTTATGGACTTTCAAAGGCATAATAACCATTCTGTTATAGATGTTTTGCGCATTACCAAAAAATCTCTGCGCACGCAAAAGTTAAGAAACATTCTTTGCTGATGGCGAGTCATAACTCAATTCTATTTACCATCTCTGTTGCATAGATATCATGGGTTAACCTTTTTTTCAACCTTTTTCAGTATGGTGATACATCGTTTTCAACCCTTTTTTCATTCTCTTTGAGTATAGATAGTTTATGGTAGAGACATTTGCTTTTATAAGTATATATTTTTAGACATTAGTAGGTACAATTAGACAGGGAATGAAACAAACAAACTTTTTTTTTTTTTTTTTAAATCTACTCCACGTCTGATTTATTTTTACATATAATTGCAGGTGATATTTGGTCAGGTACTGAGGGTGGAACAGTTAAAGTGTGGCCTTGGGAAGCCATAGAAAAGACTTTTAATCTATCAGTTGATGAAAGACATATGGCTTCTTTATTAGTGGAGAGATCCTTTATCGACCTTCGGAGTCAAGTTACTGTAAATGGTGTCTGCTCTATATCCGGTTCTGATGTTAAATATTTATTGTCTGATAACTCTAGAGCAAAAGTCTGGAGTGCTGGGCACCTTTCCTTTTCATTGTGGTATGTCTGAACTTCATAGGATTCCTCAGTGATTAATTTGTTGTTGTGAACTTGTGATGTATACAAATATTCTTCTAAGGCAATTCTTGTATTGGCAGTTGTCCTCAATCCATGTTCCGTGCCAGAATTTTCCAGCTGAAATAACATATTGTTTTCCAAAGTATCTAACTTTTGGCATGAAAGAAATCCTCCACACGATTTTAATTCATTTGAAGAAATAAGCCACTTATGTTTACTGTTGTGGCTGTTCGTTTGAACAAATAAACCACTTATCATACTTGATATTTTTGGCTTATTATTTGGACATTTTAGCTCCGCTGCATAAGTATGAATACATGCTGCTAAGCGAACTTAGATTTTTTTTTTTTTGGTTAATTGCACAGGGACGCCCGAACAAGGGAACTTCTAAAAGTTTTTAATGTGGATGGGCAGATTGAAAACCGTGTTGACATGTCAACCGTACAAGATACTGGTGTAGAAGATGAGATGAAGGTAAAATTTGTTTCTTCGTCAAAAAAGGAGAAATCTCAAGGTTTGAGCTTTTTCCAGCGGTCACGTAATGCTCTGATGGGAGCAGCTGATGCTGTCCGTCGAGTTGCTGTTAAAGGAGCATTTGGTGATGATAACCGGAGAACTGAAGCAATGGCGCTAACAGTGGATGGCATGATCTGGACTGGATGTACAAATGGTTCACTTGTGCAGTGGGATGGAAATGGCACTCGAATACAGGATTTTAACTATCATTCTTCTGCTGTTCAATGTTTGTGTTCCTTCGGATCCCGGATATGGGTAGGGTATGTGAGTGGCACTGTTCACGTACTGGATCTTGATGGTAATCTGCTTGGGGGATGGGTTGCTCATAGTAGTCCAGTTATTAAGATAGCAATTGGAGCTGGTTATGTTTTCACATTGGCTAATCAAGGTGGCATTCGTGGATGGAACATTACATCTCCAGGCCCTCTTGACAATATATTGAGAACAGAATTGAGCAGCAAAGCACAGGCATATGCAAAGCTACAAAATCTGAAGATATTGATAGGCACTTGGAATGTTGGACAAGGAAGAGCCTCTCACGATTCACTTATACTGTGGCTAGGTTCTGTTGCATCAGATGTTGGCATTGTTGTAGTTGGGTTGCAGGAAGTGGAAATGGGTGCTGGTTTCCTTGCTATGTCTGCTGCAAGAGAAACTGTAGGATACTTAGTCAATCATTTTTTACATTCTGTTGTAACTTGTGAAATGATGCGCATAAATATTAAGAATTTCATCCCTTCTTGTAGGGACAACCAAAATAACGTGGAAAAAAAAAGGTTAAAAAGAACGAACCACTTGTAAATAGGCATCCAGTAAGGAAGGCAGTGCCTTCCACTCTTGATATAGGATAATATTTCCAGTATTCATCAATCATCTGACAATCACTGAAAAAATTGCAGAGGAGTTGTATAATTCCATTGATTGAGGTTTTACCTACTTCTATTTCTCAAAGTCCTAGGAAAAAAATTCTCACAATTCTGCTGTTATTCCTGTTTATAATCTATTGTCTCAATCAATTTGAAACTGCTGATTGTAGGTGGGACTTGAAGGAAGTGCTATTGGGCAGTGGTGGATTGATATGATAGGGAAAACATTGGATGAAGGAACAACTTTTGAACTTGTAGGTTCTAGGCAGTTGGCAGGTTTGCTGATTGCTATCTGGTACGTTGTGATTGGAATTTTCTTCTTGATCTATATTGCACCATCTTTATTGATTTTTAAAGCATGTTTATAAACATGGAAATGCAAATGATCAAATGGATGAATCTGGTGAGAACCAATTTTGAAAACAGTATCAAATAAGAAAATGATAAGCTGATAAAGAGTAAGGAAGGAAGGCCTTCTTTATGACAATAGAGCAAATGAAGAGGAAGTGGTGACAACTAGTTTGAGAGGATTATCTTTCTCCAATTACAAACAAGCTCCCCACATCCCAGACAACCACATTCTTCCCTGCTTATACTATCTTAACATCGCTTGCCAATTGCACACTTAGTAACGACTCTTCAACAACTGCTCAAGGGACCACATAGCTTCTACAGTTTTACTTGGCTTCAGGATACTTCTTAGGCTGCCAGCTGTCCTAAAATATGCGAGTAATAGTGGAGCTTCATCTTTATCTTCCCCTACAAGATCCACCTTGTCCTCAAGGTGAAAGGTTGGAAATTGTGTCTAAATATCCTAGTCTCTTCGCTAGTTGCTTTCAAAGGTGCAAGGTAATGAGCTTTATCAAAAATAAAACTCAAGAAAACAAGAGAATAGGTTTACAAAAAAATAAAAATAAAAATAAAAATAAAATAAAGAAAGAAACTCGAGGTTGAAGTTGAACTGATGGAAGGGAGGGAATCTTGGTTTAATTTATAAGAATATTCACCACAATCAACCAAGGGTTGGACGCCATTTAGGGAATGAAAATCCTAAAGAGTGACTCAACTTGCCATAAAGGAAAACATAGATAGGAGAAATAACCAACAACTTTATTGCTCAATGCTCAATTGATGAAAATAAATACACAAGCTCTCCTATTTATAGAGAAAGCAACCAGGACCATTATAAAAGAAAGGGAAACTAAATGTTAAACAATTAATCAAACCTTTCTAAAATATAAAAGGAAACTACATGTTATAAAAATATAAATAGAAACTTACATGCTTTGGAAATATACTAAGGCAAGATCTTGCACACAAAAACTATTCGTAAATAGATGTAGTTAATTTTCTTGCATAAGAAGACTTCTGAAACCTTCAAGATTCTTCCTTTTTTAGCACATCATACACCAATTTGACTCTTTTACCCCTTGACCTTGTAATTGGACCATCATTGGTGAGTTCTTCCTCATTTGGGCTAGTAGCTTCGATCTCCTCTACTCTTGGGTTTTGTGTTTAGGACCAGCCATGATGTGGCATATCATCTGCCCCATGTTGAGACGGATTTAACCTCCAAGCTATGCCATCTCTATCATTTGAGGCGTCCTTGAAATAAAGCATAAGATCCTAACCATTAAACGAAGTGCTCATGTTGCTTCTTAATGTGGCACCTCTCCTCTCTTCTTCTTGTTGTTCCTGAAATGTGTGAGTAATAGTGGAGCTCCATCATTATCCTTCCCTACAAGATTCACCTTGAGGACAAGGTGAAATGCTAGAAATTGTGTTTGAATATCTCTAGCCTCTTCCTAAGTGTGCTTTTTGGGGTTGGAGGTCCTTCCATTGGACTAATATTTGAACAGTATTAGCTAATTTGCACACAGCCAGACCACCAACCAGCAACCACTCCAATTTCGCACCAAGAGAAGGGGGATTGGTAGATCTTGTTCCCCATTACCCACTGCCTACTTGAGTTGAGAAACATGAAACATTGGATGTAGGTTGGTAGTTGAAGGGAGCTCTGGCTTGTAGACGACCGGACCTATGCGTTGTAACACTTTAAAACGGTCTAGGAAATGAGGGGAAAATTTCTCGTTTAGTTTATGAGTCAAGGAAAGCAACCGCCGATAAGGTTTTAGTTTCAAATACACTCTATTGCCTTCATTGAATACAACATACTTAAGTGCATATTAGCTGCAGTTTTCATTTTGGCCTAGGCTCAAGAGATATGTAACTTTAGTTCTTGAAGAATAACGTCTTGCTCCCGAAGCTGTCTTTCCACTACTGCCATGCAAGTCGATTGAGTTCTAAAACGAACAATTAGGGAAGGATCCCATTCAGCCATTGCACGGAATGGAATCATGTTTGTCAACGTGTAAAAAGTGGAATTCTACCAAAATTCACCCCAGCCACGTACTCCATGTTTTGGCTTGTCATAGGAGAAGCAACACAAATAAGTTTCTAACCAATGGTTGAGCACTTCCGACTGGCAATCAGAATGCAGGTGGTATGCAATGCTACGATTAAGTGAGGTGCATTGCAAGTGAAATAACTGTCCAATATGACTAAGAAGACCCTGTTTTTATTGGAAGCAATCCATCGAGGAATCTCATGTAAATGAACACATCACGAACAATCATTGTTGCTATGTGTTGAGCAGGAAAGGGTGCTTGAGGGGAATGAAATGAACACCTTTAGTAAGGCAATCCATGGCTACCAAGAAAGAGTCGAACCCAATTGATTTCAGCAGCTCCTCAATAAAGTCCATGATGAGATCCTTTCTAACTTGATCTGGGATTGGTAGCTGCCGCAAGAGGATATATTGTTGGCACATGACGCATTATTCCACGAAACACTTCACATTTGGTTTCATACTACCCAATGCACATCTTGCAACAACCTTTTGTGGAACTTTGGGGATCCCGAATGGCCTCCTATTACATTGTTGTACTCATGCAAAACGCAAGGTATGAGGGTTGAGGCTGTGGCCGATACCAATTTTGCCTTTATAAAGAAGATGTCCGTGTTGATAAGAATATTTTGGCGAAAGCATGTTGTCCTCCTGCACCTCCCTAATAATTTGTTGTAATCTTGGATTGGAATGAACCTCTTCATCAATCTTGGCGATGTCTAACGACTTAGGGACAGTTAGTGCAGCTACTGCAGGTGCTTCATCAAAAGATGCTCATGAAAATGCATTTAAAGCACAATTCTTGTGTCCAGATGTATATTGTATCTCAAAGTCAAAACCAATGATTTTCACAAGCCATTTTTGATACTTCAGATGCAATAAGCATTGCTCCATTAGGAATTTTAGACTTTTTTGGTTAGTGTGGATGATGAAGTGCACCCCAACAAATAGTGACGCCGTTTTTGAATTGTGAGGACCATGGTCATTAGCTCCCCTTCATAAACTGGCTTCAATCAGTTAGAGAAGATAATACTTTGCTGAAATAGGCAATTGGCCTGTTGTTCTTCACGAATAATGCCCCGATGCCGGTGCCAAAGGCATTCAGTTCTAGGATGAACGGTCAATTGAAATATGGTAATGCAAGGGCAGGGGTGCATTTTCAGGTTTGGATGGCTTGTTCAACTGCAGCAGACCAATTGAACACATTTTTCTTCAACTGTTGGGCCAGCAACCACGAGATGGTGTTGTGCCTCTTTACAAACGCCTATAATAACCTATGAGGCCCAAGAATCTTTGAAGTTCTTGAACTGAAGTCGGGGATGACCAGCACAGGATAGCATCTATCTTCTTGGGGCCCAATGATACTACCTCAACTGCAATCCATTGCCCCTAGTTCCACATGGTGCTGGACAAATATGCACTTTTTCATGTTAATATGTAAGTCGTGTGCTTCCAAGGTTGAGAACACTGTGTTTGATGTAAATTACAATATTGGCAAAGAAGAGCAAGACAAATTTATACACGTATTGACGAAATTTTTGGTTCATCAACGATCAGAAGTTGGCTTGTGCGTTTGTAAGGCCAAATTGTATCACGAGGAACTCCTATGGCCCTCGTGCATTTGGAAAGCACTCTTATGTACATCTAGCTTAAAAAAGATTGTCTCCACCTTGCTCATCCAAGAAATCTTCAATCACAGGCATGGGAAAATGATTTGGTGTACAATCACCTTGTTCAAGGCACAAGACTCTATGCAAAATCTCCAACTTCCATCCATTTTCTTTACAAGTAGCACTAGACTTGAAAACAAATGTTGTACACAATTTTTTTTTTTTTTTACGACTTGTTCCATCTCATTCTTTTGGAATTGTACGTTTCAGTAGGGCCAAACATTTACCCAAGTCATCCCTACTTCTAGGCAAATGGATTGATCCATGTTGCAAATTGTGCTAATTGTCAATCCCTCATCATTGCATTGTTGTTGCCTTGTTCCTCATTCATTCAAATAATGTGGCAAAAGCAAAGTTTGAGCATAATTCCATGTCGTTGTTGTTGGATCTTCTTGACATTTTCTTGAGAGATACTCCCATTTTGCACAAGTTGAGGTTGCTGCAAAGTGGAAAAGCGATATTGCTGACTCTGAATTGCATCATCAATGCATGCCAATTCATTTCCATGGTTCCCCACTTCCCATGGATGCTAACCACTTAATTCCTTGGATAAGATTAGTATTTTCCAAATAGAGAGGCAAGAAATCATCAATTACCATGAGCCCTTGCAATTTCAAAACAACTCCCTTACAAATTCCCTTGCCTCTCAACTGTTTTAGTGCCCATGACAACTCCATAGTTCATTGTCATCATCACCAACAGGTGGAACTTGTATACCAACTCTTTCACCACAAAGTTGTGGGTGACCACACTATCAATAAGGACATTGATGTCCCTCGACCCCAACACTGCTTTCATCATCATCGTACTTGGAATAGATAGGCCCATGACGAAGTTAAGAGATAGCTCGATGATTTCCACTTGTGGTTCATGTTCCCTCTGCACGTTGTCTCTAGTATAAGTGAAAAGAGCAAATCTTCACCTCCTCCTTTTACACTTTCATTTTCCACTTTTCCACAAGGAGCATTTGGAGTCATGCTTGTATCTATGCCTTGGCTATACTTTTTGTTGCATCAAAAGCATAGTCCGTTTACTTATCGTGGTTGCACCACTAACAAAGTGAGAGTCACACTTTTTCCCATCCACTTGCTTCTTGGTATCATCTCTAGTTGGAGGTGAGGATTTGAATCCACCATAGAGATCTGGCTAGTGAGTAGCCCGATTGCATGTCGTCAAGAAGGAGGAAACAAAGACCTTTGGCATTGGATGAATCTTGGAGGATTAATACGGCTAGATTCTTTTCCTCAATGAGTTGGGTAGTCTACACAAGTTAGCCCCCATATGTGGGGTTTCAACCCTTTTACAAATATACTTTCAAACATTCCCTAAGAGAAATTTGTTACCATTGCGACCAATATTTCATATTCTTGGCAATACTCCATCATTTTACCCATTTGTTGGATGTAGAGGAATCACTCGCACAAGTTGTTGGACTATGACAAGCTTAATTGACTCAGTAATTGTGGCTTGAGCTTCACCCATCTTGTAATTGGAACTTTTGCATCACACCGTTCGAACTAGGCGAAGAGTTCATCCTCAAAGCTAACTCCTGTGGCTTTAATCTTTTTTGAATTAGTGATATGATTTATTTCAAAGTATAATTTAGCTCTAAAAAGCCATCCGTCAGTGGCCTCCTCTTGGAGGAGCACTAGATCCTTTGTTGGATGTACTTCTCCTTCGCCTATGAAGTCACCAGATCGGTGTTCCCTTTTATAATTTCTTCAATATTGTGAGGAGGTTGGTGGTTGGCCCTCCCCCATCTTCACTCTCCTTGGCATGTGCTCAACAAAAGAGCTTATGCCTCCATCATCGACCTTCTCTTTTCCCTTGGAGCTCACTTGAGATTGTGACTACATGGATCGATGAATTTCAACCATTGATTGCATCATCTTTCGCATGTTTTGTGCCATCAATTCCACTGATATTTTCAACCCTGGCAGACGCTGCAGCTCCACCTTCACTTCTTCTGTCTTCCCTACAGATTCTATCCAGCAGGCATTCACCTTGAGCAGAATCATATCAAATTGCTATGGTACCAAAATTGATGGGAACCAATTTTGAAAACAGTATCAGACAAGAAAAGGATAAGCTAATAAAGAGAAAGGAGTGCCGTCTTTATTACTCTAGAACAAATGAAGAGGAAGTGGTGATAACCAGTTTGATAAGGTTATCTTTATCCAATTACAGACGAACTCCCCGCATCCCTGACAACAACATTCTTCCCTACTTATACTATCTTAGCATCACTACCCCCACCCCCACCCCTTGCATCGTTAATAGTGACTCTCCAGCAGCTGCTCATGGGACTATATAGCTTCCATGGGACCACTTGGCTTTAGGATGCTCCTCAGGCTGCCACCTCTTTACTTTCTTCTTGTTCTTCCAGAAATATGTGAGTAACAGAGGAGCTCCATCAGAATTCAGGATTGACTATGCTTATTCTTCCTTCTCTAATTATGTTCATCCTCTATGGACCACACAATTCGTCAAAGAAAAGTTGAATGTGGAAAGAAAAAAAACGAATACCTATGGTAGCGTCTTATGTTGAAATATATCATGTAGCAAGATTTGATGGCCTGTCGCAAGAAACAGTAGAAACTACTGACAACAGTAACAACAAAGACTGCCGTAGCAAAAATAAATAAACAAAAACAAAGCTTAAAGGAGGATAACCCTCCCCAATGGAATTTTTTGAATTGTTTCTATTAGTGGTACTGCCATCCTAATATGCTATCTGATGTTTGATGTTGATTCCTTTCTTCTAGGGTCCGAAAGAATCTCAGACCAAGTGTTGGAGACATTGATGCTGCGGCAGTACCATGTGGTTTTGGGCGTGCAATTGGCAATAAGGTATATCTTATTCAAGAATATTGTTTATAATTACTTAAATGCATTAACATTTTTATAAAATGCATTAACGACATAATTAAGCTTCCATTCTATAATATTGTTTGTCAGATTAATTTTCATACGAATTTGCTGATATTTCAGCTTCAGACCCAAGACTATTTTGCATGGATACCAATTAGAAACTATTGAGCCCTTGTCAAATTCTCACAATTTAATTCATTATTGATGCTATTGATTTATTTTTTCTTTATCCATAACCATTTGAATAATTTACTTCCACCACAATGAGATTAATTCTTTCAATTATTTTGGATCTTCATCCTCAATTTGAAAATGCACATCTTTGTGGGTTTTCTTAATTCTTTTGAGTACTAGTAATTCCTTGTGTACTTTATAGATATATTCACAATTGCCTTGAGATTACCATCTCATATTTTTCTCATTTGGGGACAGCTCCAACATTGTCAGCAAGGTGGATGTTTTCATTGTATTTTCACCTCGTTCAATCAGTTTTATTAGTCATGGGGATACTTTTAAGCATAGCAAATTTGGTTGTGCACGTGTTGTGTTGTGTGTGGGGAATTATTGTGGGAAAGGAGGTATTCTTATCCATGTCATTAACTGTTATTTTCTGTTAAAAAAAAAAAGAAAAAAGAAAAAAGAGGATTATCTTGTGACTATCCACTTTTTGTATTCCATCTCTTCAGTGCTTGTATCACATAAAGTGAGAACTCTGATTTGCTGTCTATTTTGTGATTCTTCGGAAGTCTACCAGTTACATGTGTAAAATTGTCCAAACAGGGCGCTGTGGGTTTGCGGATGAGAGTCTATGATCGGATAATTTGCTTTGTGAATTGCCACCTTGCTGCACATTTAGAAGCAGTCAATCGCCGTAATGCTGACTTTGATCATATTTACCGAACAATGACCTTCAACCGGCCTAACCTGCTTGGTATGTTTGGTTCCATTTGTGCATTTTATTTTCTCCTGTCCCTGCTTCAATTATTGACTGCTAATTGATGCTTAATTGATATTATGAGTTTGTGTTGACCATCTAGCTACAGCTGGTGGCTCATCTGCTGTTCAGACACTGCGTGGTCCAAATGTGAGTAATTATTTATTTGATGATAATCATGACATAAAAAATCATAATCTTTAAATTTATCATATTTTAGTTATTTATTTATTTGGCATGAGTTGCAATTATTTTGATCTTTCTTGCACAGGCTGTGGGGAACCACTCTGAAGATGGGAAGCCTGAGTTATCTGAAGCGGACATGGTGATATTTCTTGGTGATTTTAATTATCGGCTTCATGGTATTACATATGAGGAAGCAAGGGACCATGTTTCTCAACGTTGTTTTGATTGGCTGAGAGAAAGAGATCAACTCAGAGCAGAAATGAAATCTGGGAAAGTCTTCCAAGGAATGCGTGAAGGAATCATAACATTTCCTCCTACATACAAGTTTCAAAAGCACCAAGTGGGTTTAGGAGGTAGAGCATCCGACTTGCTGATCATTATGTCATACAACACTTAAAAAATCATAGATTGTGCAAGTGTGAATTCTTAGTGCTTTCTTGATTTGTACTTTCCAGTACAAAATTTTGTATTTTATGTAATTTATTATGTTTTAGGTTATGATTCTAGTGAGAAGAAGCGGATTCCTGCCTGGTGTGACAGAATACTATACCGTGATAGCCGTTCTGCTATAGTCTCCAAATGCAGTTTAGAGTGCCCTATTGTGTCTTCAATTGCACAGTAAGGCCTCTTCAAGTTGACGCATGTGTTTGCATTGTATTTCATTGTTGGATTTTTTTTTTCTTCTCATTTTCTTTTTCATTTTGTTATAGTTCTGCTTTGATAATTTTTATCTCCTTCCTATTAAGGTATGAGGCTTGTATGGATGTCACGGACAGTGATCACAAGCCTGTCCGGTGTATATTGAATGTTGATATTAGTCGCATTGATGAGTCACTAAAGAGGCAAGAGTTTGGGGAGATAATTAGATCCAATGAGAAAATCAGGTCTTTGCTTGAAGAACTATGCTATTTTCCAGAAACTCATGTCAGCATGAACAACATTGTCCTCGAAAACCATGACAAGTCCATCCTTCAAATCACCAACAAATGTGAGAAAGAGAAAGCTATGTTTGAAATAATTTGCATAGGCCTCTCCAGTGTCAACGAGGATGGTGAAGCATGTGAGCAACGCACAAGGGGTTCCTTTGGTTTTCCTCGCTGGCTTCAGGTAATTCCCTTGCATGTAAGATAACGATTGACGTGGTATTGGCTCACAATGGTGCTATTAATAGTAGCATCAAGAAAAAAAAAAAAAGAAAACTCTAGCTGGTCTACTTTTTAGATTCTTCTGTTGTGTCCTTCTAAGATTCTTAGATACTGTTATATCATGGCTGAAGATCACCAAGTTTTCTTCTCCAATTTTCATTTTGCTCACATGGGTTGGGACAAAACTTGGCTAAAGCAAGTTCCTGGCTGGATTTTTAACCAATTTCTTGGGATTGATCATTACTGTCTTATGAACTGCTGACACTATTTTTGTTTCCATTCACTGTATAGTATTTAGTTTACAATAGGTGCAGTTCTTTGCTTGGTTGCAAAATTGCTACTGTTTTGATTGTACTAATATGTATTAAACTCTTACATTGGTGCTCTGGACATTGAAAATTGTCTAGGATTTTTTACATTCACAATTGTTTATTGTATAACATTAATTCAGTTCTGTGTCACAAGGAAATTAATTTATGGCATTTGGTGTTCTAAAATTCTCTAGGAGGTTTCACATGCACAATTGTTCATTGTATAACATTAATTTGGTGGCCCAGGTAACTCCAGCCACTGGCATAATCAAACCGGGACAACTCGCTGAAGTCTCAATAAATCATGAAGAATTCCATACCCTAGAAGAGTTTGTGGATGGAATCCCACAGAACTGGTGGTGTGAAGATACACGAGATAAGGAAGCAATACTGGTTGTGTGTGTCAGAGGTAGTCACTCCAGTACAACAAAAGCCCACCAAATACACGTTTGCCATTCTTTTGCATCCAAGAGCGTATGTGCCAATTCTAGAAACAACACTTCCAAAAGATTTCAGGGAAATGGACTTCAATCCGATCTCTGACAACTAAGTACTTCCTCGTGTACATTGCTTTCTGACTTGATGCAGCATGGATAATAATCCACGAGGGGGTGGAAGATGGGACCGTAAAGATTGGTAGAAAACAAAGACGGAAAAAAAATAAAGAACTAATTGCTGAAGATAGGGAGAAGGCCAAATCAGATGCCAAAGGCATTCTCTTCCCAGGTTTGCATCTTACATGATAAATCATCGTAAATAGATTTGAAGCCTTCCATAGTTATTTATGTACATGTCCTATAGAGCAGTTTCCATTTTGTCTTCTTCACCATTCTTTTTATGCATTATCTGGGGCATGTTCTTTTCACTGTATTCTTCCAAACCCCAAAGGTTCTGCACATATTTGTGTAATGTTGTCAGATGGAGTGACCATTCTTGGGTTTTGCGTAGAAGGTTGGAAATAATACATACAGCAAGAAACGTGATGTGTTTTTTTTTTTTTTCCCTTTCCCCAAATCAGCGTGAGAAACATAAAGAATGAGCTCGTTTGCTGATGAAGCCAAACCCTTTCGTGGCTTCAGCTTTTGATTTTTATAGCTACCTCACCTAAGAGTAGTGGAAAAAATGGCATGCGTTTGTAAACAGAAGTCCCAATTGGTCTTGTATTTGGTGCTTTCATGGCATTCAAAAAAGAAAGAAAGACAATGTGGTAAGCTATGAATCCAACCTTAAAGCTGCCTAAAAAAATAAGAGAAAAAAAAAATGTTTTTATGATTGTGGCGAGTGCCCTTCAAGTTGAGTCTGACTTCTTTATATCTATCCATGGCATCATGAAGATACTATGCATCTTTTTAATCTACTCATTAGTTATTGATATGCTTTTATAATTTTTTTAATTAGAAATGAATAATGATAACTCTGCCATTAACTATTTAATTTATAAATTTTATAGTTATGGAAATATTTATCCTACCAAGATTGAATTGGTACTTATTCTCTTCCTTAATGATATTTAAAATTGTAATTATGTTAAGGGTTGTTTTTTTAATCCTTCCTCAATGATATAGTGTATTATCACTTTTTTATTTTTTTAGATTTGGAATATTAATGTTAGCTTAGATAATACTATCACTTTTTAATGATGATGATGATAATAATAATAATAATAATAATAATAATAATAATAATAATAATAATAATAATAATAATACTCCTATCATAAAGTTATTTATAAAATAACATAACGGGCTAAGATTTTAATTTTTAATTTTTAATTTTTTTTTTTCTGTTTTGTTGATACAAAATTTGGAACGGGCAGTTACTAACGGCCCGTGTAACGTGCTTGTCTACTGTCTTTGCCATAAACCCTATCTGAAACTGAAATCTCCTTAAACCCTGAACCATGTCCTTTATCTTATGTCCTACCACCATTTCATCTTCTTCTCACCTTATCAGCTCCAATTCCACCCTTAACCTGACCGCAAATCCATCGCCAAATCTCAACAGCAAGCTCTCCTTCAACACTAATCGATTCCCTGCTGTGCCCCTCTTAATCTCCTCGACTTGGAGAAATTCTCCATCAAGAACACTCAATTTTACCTGCAGAGATGCGACGATCACGAACATTGATCTGGAAGACCCAGTCGATATCGACTGGGAAGACGAAAACATGGTCGGATCGCCATGGGAAGGAGCTGTGGTTTACAGGAGGAATCCTTCGACGACGCACTTGGAGTATTGCACCACTTTGGAGCGACTAGGGTTGGGAAAGCTCTCGACGGAGGTTTCGAAATCTAAAGCTTCTGCTATGGGATTGCGTGTCACGAAGGCCGTGAAGGATTATCCCTTGGGAACGCCCGTTCTTGTTTCTGTGGATGTTTGCAGAAAGAAACGCAAGTTGAGATTGGATGGGATCATAAGAACTGTGCTCACTCTGGGCTGCAATCGGTTTTATCTCTTTCTTTCTTTCTTTCTTTCTTTCTTCTTCTTCTTCTTCATCCTTTTTTCCTTTCGTAATTTGGCTTAAATTTCTAATTTTCTACTTCATTTTCGGTCATTTTGTTTTTCTCCTGTTCGTGTCTGATATTTGGATAAAGCTTCCCGGATTTTGCATAGAAACGAAATTCCAATCGCACTGTAATTAGATCTTCGTAAGGTTTTTCTTGCTCAAACACTATCAAAACTAGATTGCTTACTATTTTCTAACTAGAAAAAGTGCAACTTTATCTGCAATTGCGCTATTATATTCATTATAGTATAAATGTTTTGAATGAAGTTCATTAGCTGTTGTTGCACTCTTTTGTGGTTCAAATAGGCCCTTTTATGTTTAACGTAGATTTTTTGGAGGGTTTTCTCATGGTGTGTCTCGGGATTAGCTTTGCGTGTACACTGAGACTAATCATCTCAAAAGAATGTTCTTGAGAAAATTTGATAGAAATTAATTATATGTAGTTATTCTTTAGATTAATGTACAAAAAATACATGTTTAGTTGTTCCTAATGGATGTAATTATCTACCACTGACCAAGATCTATTTGGTAAGGAATCCTAGATATCAACACTTCCCATGATTTTATCTCATTTATAAATTCCTTCCCTTATATCTTTTGTTGTTTTTTCTGTGTTAATCATCACAAGGATTTCTATGTTGGAAGGCTTCTCATCCGAGTTCATCTTTATTTTCTGTGGAAGATGTGGAGAACCAGCTGCAGAATGTGTATACTCCAACTTCACACTTCTGCTAACAGAAGAACCTATAGAAGATGAAGCGGAGGTGATTGATATGGGACTCATCTTTGGAGAAGATAGAAGAAGCAGAAGTAGTGCAAGTACTGGAGACAAAGAAGAAGAAGATGAAGATGATGATGATGATGATGCTTCAATTGACTTGGATGATCGCCTATACTTCCCAGCTGAATCAAAAGAAATAGACATTTCAAAGAACATCCGGGACTTGGTGCATATAGAGATCACCATCAATGCAATTTGTGACCCCAACTGCAAAGGTTTATGCCTCAAGTGTGGTGCAAATCTCAACACTGGTGTCTGCAATTGTAGCAAAAAACAGGAGCAAAAGGAGAAAACCTATGGTCCTCTAGGTAATTTGAGAGAGCAGCTGCAGAAAAAATGATGGCCCAAAGGATGAAATTTAAAAAAAAAAAAAAAAAAAAAAAAATGGAATAGATCATCTATTACAGTTGTCAAAATCTTCATTGTTGCTTTAAGGTATTGTAGAGATAGGGGGAGCTCTGCCCCTTTCTAATGGAAGGGAAGAAAAAGGTCAGGCCCCATAACGATTAATGAGGGTTTTTACATTCACGAGATTTTGAACTAGGTCTTGCTTGAGCTTGAGCAATACCGAGCTATTCTAGTCTGCCCGGCCCAAGTTGGTTCTTCTCTGTCATGAATGAATTATTCTACTAGATTATCTCAAGTTCCCAGAGGTACTAATTTTTATTTTGTTGCGAGGACTGGATCATCAGTCGCTTTGGTGAACTTTTGTTAGGAATTTTCAGAGATTGTGTCTTGACTCGTCAAAAATTTTGAGTCAAGGTCTCATACTTCCTAAGATTAGAGGTTTTGATTTCATCAAGCCCTCGAATTGAGAAATTTTTCTTTACAAATTTATCATTATCCTTAACAAATAATTGACAAAATATTTAAATGATTATAATTTTTTTTTAATGTGCCCCTATTACCCCCACAGGGCACCGTATGGAGTCAAATATACGCCAAATATAGTACAACAGCCTAGGTCAGGTTTTCTTCTAAACTTAGGATATCTCCAATGTTCATCCGCTCGGTGCAGATTGAGCGGATGGGCAAGCTGTCACGGCAGCTTTAAAAAAATAATAAATAAAAAAAGAAAAAAAAAAGGGTGTTGAGCGTTCGGACTGTACCGAGCGTTCAACGCCCAGCACTAATATACGGGCATTGGAGATACCCTTAGATTAGCAAGTATTTGGGTACGCATGCCTAGGATTTGGAAGTTGTGAGTAATTTAAGATGCATTAGGAAAAAAAGTAAATAACTTTTTTTAAATAAAAGAATGTTATAACTATTTAAAATAACTAAATGTGCTATATTTCCTGGGTGTATAAGTTAAATGATAAATAAATTACTTTAAATGATTATAAACTTGTAATGTTTTTGCTTCTAATTTTAGGTTGAGCAATTTCCTGGGTGTATAAGTTAAATGATAAATAAATTACTTTAAATGATTATAAACTTGTAATGTTTTTGCTTCTAATTTTAGGTTGAGCAATTGAAGATGTATTTGAGCGATGACCAGAATATTTTTTCAATACACTTTGAATCGTTTAAATCAAATTAAAAAAAAAAAAAGATTATTGCCAGTTCAAGTAACTAATAGATTGATTATTAATTTTAAATTATCATAATTATCTTATTTAATTGTGATTTAAGCCATCTAAAAATGTATTAGATAGAAGATGAAAAGTCTTTTCTAACACATTTGAGTAGTTTAAATTAAAGTTAAAATGAGAAAGTTATAACAATCAAAAATAATAAATCAATTCATAAAATTTAGTCATATAATGGTGACTGAGTTGATCCATCAATTAACACCTTTAAACTACTATAACTTTCTTAGTTAAATTTTGATTTTAACAATTCAAGATGTGGTGAATTAGGGATGAAAATATCTTTGATGTTCATCTGAAATAATTAATCAATTGGTTAACTCAATCATCGAGACAATCAATCGGTTAACAAATTAAAATGATTACAATGTTCTTTGTTTTTTATTTTGAGTAGGTGAAGTCAAAATGAGCAAAAAAAAAATATTATGTTCATTTAGATTACTTTATCGATCAATAAAGTTCTTGATTATTTTAAATAATCATAACTTTATTGTTTTAATTCTATTTGAGTGATTCAAGATACATGGAAAATAACTTTTCACACTCTTTCTAACTCATCTTAAGTCATTAAGCAATTCAAGATAATATTTTTAGTTTCTTTCTAGCATTTCATTAATTGTAAAAATTGCAATAAAATGCAATGTAGCTGTTGACCATTTGAACCAACTTACAAATCAATCAAATAATTTATTTCAGTAACACTGAACACAATTAATTATTTCAAATGTCAATAACATTTTTATTTTAGTTTTGGTTTGAGTAACTCAAGATGTATTCAAAAGAAATTTTTATGAATGCATTAAAAATTACACAATTTAGGGTTATAATAATTAAAAAAAAAACTATGATCAATTTAAACATTTTATTACGAAATGAGTGGATAATTTAGGCATTAAAAATGGGTTTTCCGCACCATATAATAAAACCCCTAAAAATGAAAGTGTAATGGAAAAAAAAAAAAGGTTTATATAGAACTGGGAAAAATTTGGGGACATATGAGCTCTCTAGATATTAAACTTGGATGGTATGGCAAATTTGCTAACAGATAGTATCACTGTATTTTTGGCTAGACGTTTGCAAAATTTTTAATATCTATTGAAGCAGAAGGAAATCAAAAGCAATAAAATAAATATTTTCTAATTGTTCTTCCACTCTACACAAATACAAAAGTTGATAAAAATAATAAACAAAAATATGTTATTAAAGGCTTTTTTTTTTTTTTTGGAATTTTAAGTCAAAGTCCAAAGCTTAGTCTGTCACATTTTTAGAAATAAAACGAAAATGCCTTTTTAGGGTCTGTTTGATACACATAATATAATTTAATTATTTTTAAAAAATAAAATAAGATAAGGTTAGATTGAATAAAAATTAATCTCACCATATCAAATAAGTTTATTTAATCCTCTAATTATAAGATAACATGTAAATCTAAATAAATATTTTATTCTATCTTATCGTAAACATATGATTGGACTAAAAATTAATCCGAATGAAACAACCCCTTAAGGTCGTTTGATTAGTAAATATATTAGAAATTAAAAGAACTTATTTTTTGTAAAATTATTGTATTACATATTTTTATGAATAAAAATGGTAAAGAAATTATAAGATAACATGTAAGTCTAAATAAATATTTTATTCTATCTTATTGTAAACATATGGTTAGACTAAAAATTAATCCGAACATATGGTTAGACTAAAAATTAATCCGAACCTATTCAACGCTGAGTTTCAAACAACCCCTTAAGGTGGTTTGATTAGTAAAAATATTAGAAATTAAAAGAAATTATTTAAAAAAAATATTTTATTATATTTTTTTATTAATAAAAATGGTAAAAAAATTTAAAACATAATTTAGACTCATATTTTTACAGGATGAAAAAGGAAAATAAGAAAATATTTTGTACAGTACATTAAAAAATAATTATTTATAACTATTTATTATTGATTTTTTTCGTGACTAATCTAACAATTATGATTTTTTTAATAATATGTTCCGTAAAATATTTTTTTAAAAATAAATATTTTATTAAGTAAAATTTTCTCGGCTACTTAACCCACCTTTAATTAGTTTTATGTCATTTCAAGAACAAGGCCAGAAACTCGACGAGGAAATTTGCATGTCTATGGCTCTAGGGCTCAATCTTTCTCTGCTTGAGGTTGCCGGGTTTGTTTTAGAAGAAGAGAAATGAAGAAATTCTGCAACGCTGATTCTTCTTGCATTTGATTTTTGAAGGAAGAAGGCTGGATATGAAGATGGCGATTTCAAGAGATTTAGGAGTTTGGTTGGAGGAATGGGAACTAGGGTCCTGTTTCAACTACATAACCTGAGATCCGCTAATTCGTACATGGGAAGCTCTTCGTATGATCTTTGAAGTGTCGATGCTGTAACATTGGATTGTCCGGGCAATGAAGACGAATCTAAATCTCTTGGTAAGTTATCATTATCGTATTTCTGAATTTTTTTTTCTATTGCCTTTTCGTAATTCTTACGGTTTACTATCTAGAGTTGTTTGGATCTTTCTAGAGTTGCATTAACTTTTTGATTTGTTCTACGCCAGCCTTCCATGACCTAACAGAACGATCACGCGCTGCCCCGTTTGCATTTTCTTGTTTTACTTTGTAAAAGATCAGAATGGAAAACCCCACTTTATGGCTTAAAGAACAGTTTGAATCCTCCACATGATAGATAAAGGTAGGTTAGAAATAAGAAGACAATGAACATATTCACTCTATTTATAATTGTATTTGTGGCATCTTGGTTCACCTATTGTGAAGTTTTTTTTTTTTTTCAATTAATCACTGTTATAATTAGTAAAACTAATTATGTGCCAGTAAAGTAGGGAGAAAAAAAAAAAGAAATGAACTTGTAACTATAATACTTGGTACAATATTGAATTGATTCTTACAACAAGAAACAATATATAGTATATAAGGAACACATTAGGAAAATGAAAATATGGGCACTCTTTTGGTGTTCAGAATAACTAAATTATATGTACTAGAGGTAAATGCAGGATAACTACTTGAGCATTAGGCGTGAATTAAAATGTTGACATATGTATTAGTTTGATATGTGCTAATGTACTAATGTTTCATGAAGACAAGATCTTTTATGAGAAAATCATTTTAGGTATTATTCATAAGGCTAGGAAATCGTGATACACCAGGCAGAGATTCCTGTTGGGGAATCATTTTCATTATGTACCTTTGCAAATAATTTTGAAGCTACTATAGTTTTTACTGCATTTGCAACAAATAATGGTTTGGTCTGAGGTGAATTATGATGGAAATATTCAACTGCATGTGTTTGGCGACATGCAACTTGTTAGGATTTTATCAAACTTTTATATCATGTTGTATGATGGACGACATGTGCTTGTTTAATCTGTGACTAAATTAAAATGGTGCTTGTTTAATTAGGTTTTAAAATAATGGAGAAACTCACATTCATGTCTTACACTTTTTTGGGGGAAAAAAAAAGAAATAGAGAATCTTTGACTTGATTGTGTAGTATATAAATTTTTACAGTAATATATAGATATCCACTGACTGTGATGAAGATACAATAGTGGTCCAAGTTCGCATCCATTCACTCAGCCTGTTGTTCAAAGCTAACTTGCTATTGGCCACCCAAAACAATGCTTGAAGCAGAGGCATTTCCAGAACATGACTCCCAATAGAATAGTAGTCATAGAATAACCTTCTGTTCTCTCCTGCCATGTACACCAGAAAAATGCCAAACAAACCACCACCGGACGCACTCTCCACTGTGCATGGACCTGATTGCAGAATGGGAAGATTGTGTCCCAGTCTGAATCATTTATTAACAATGGTATTGAAGATGGCCAGACTGATCTGCTATAGTAAACTGATGCAGGAGTTCTACAAGTTGATGAAGATGTTGATGTCATGACTCATGATACCTGTACCCGTGTATGATTCATGAATTGAGCTATTTGTAGGGGTGCCATTTAGGCCCAATGACTCGAGCTATCAGTAGGGTGGTGTTTAGACTCGAGACCCATGGGCTTAACGCTACTTTTTTTTTTTTAGATGGCTTGACCTGGACCTAGGCCGGATACTATATTTGTATATTCAGCTTTGTTACAAAATTTTATTGGATAAGCTTGAGATTGTCTAGCTAGAGTTGACTGCCCCAAGGGCTCCGAATATATATAAAACACACATACATAATGAAAATCTCAGATAGTTCTACAATCAGAAAATATTGTATAGGGTGCAAAAAATTGGTTTTAACAATGCCTTTTACTACAGCCTTCCAAACGCCAGAACAAGGCAATATGCCCCCCTGGCGCAGACAGAACAAGGCAATATGCCCCCCTGGAGCAGAGAACAGATTCCAAACGCCAGAACCTGTTAGGAGGGCTCACATAAGTCAACATTGGAGAGTCTTGGTGGCTTCGGTGTCGTACACAATCTGGGAGCAGCGGAATAGAAGACTGTTTTTAAATACTGCAAGATCGGATAGTATGCTTTGGGAGAGATCAAACATTTTGTTTGCTAGTTGGATCTCTACTTCAAAGCTAGGATTAGGATATAGTTTTTCGGACTTGTTATGTAAAGGAGGTTCAATCCTCCAATCTATTCTTATAGCGCACTGTATGCATGATGAAAACTAATGCCAGATACCTCATATGGCCGTTTTGTACCTTTCTTTCATAATTAATATATTAGTTTCTGTTCAAAAAAAAAAAAAAACAATGCCTTTTACTAGCAATATGCAGTTGGTGTAATTGCTGAAGATGTGGCTATGGAACCCTTAGATTTTAGGCTCAATCTTTTTTTACTGCCTCACCTTAGGGTAAGAAAAATTAATGAATCAACAATAGAATTAATATCTCTCTGAGAATGCTTTATGTTGATGGAATTGGTTATATAATTATAATTAATCACTAACATTTTATCTTTATAAATATCATTATTTTTTCTCGAAATAAGATGATGCCTTACACTAACATATATACATTTTATCCCAGTACATGACCTAGTTTGAGAAATAGATAGCAAGTGTTTTCCCATTTTTGGATGTTTTAAAAATTTAACCCAATTTAGTTGGCATGTGCCCATTCTTTCTTTTTTTATTTTTCTTGTTTTGAAAATTATGGTGGTAAAGTATGCGACATGGTATGAAAATTAGTTGAAGTTAGTCGAAATTAGCCGAATTAATTAGGTAATTTAGACAATCGAAACGAAGTTCGCCTGTAATTATAAAATTACAAAATTTCGTCGAAATCCTCGAAAAATCAGCGAAGTTCATTTAAAATTGAAGTTTTGATATTTTTGTAGAAAAAAATTGTATAAAAGCGGTGAAAAAGAGCATTTTTAATAAAAGAATTTATGTGGTGCACAAAGAGAAAGAAGAACAAACTATAACTTGGAAGAAGAGACAATTGAGAGAAGAGTAATAGAGAAAAATAAGCTAAAAGCCTAAAAGAAGAGACATTGAGAAAACAAAGAAAAAGGAAAACGAAGGTTTATGTTTGTAAGACCGTTAGAGTTTGACAATAAATATATTTTTGTTTCTTTCTTTTCTCTAACTGTTTTAAGGTAACAAATGCGATGTGCATAAAACATTGCTAATGTTAAAATACATGTTCAAAACCATTATATGTATACTTTTATATGTAAAATATATTTATTATGTTTGTTTTTAGTATTTTTAATAGAAATTGTCCATATTTTAGCATTTACATAATATTTTTTTTTTAATTTTTCTAACTTGGTAAATTTTTACAAAAATTCTTTCGAATTTCTCGAACTTTTTGAATTAATTCTAATTTTCAAAGGTCGAAGTTTGGGACGAAGTTGAATTTTCATTCCTTGAGTATGCCATTCAAAAAATCAAAAATAAAGAAATATAAGAAATAATGATTTCTCTAAACTAGTGAATGGGCAATTTGAAATATGTGTAAATCTTATCCTTTATATCAGCTAGGAATTAGGTTCCTGGTTAGTTTTTAAAAGAGACAAACATTCATACTTTGTCCAATTTTCAAGAATGCGTTGCTCATACTAGTTCAAAAGTAAGTTTTTTTTTTTTTTTTTTTTTTTTTTGAATTAGAAATGAGAATATATTAATATTTAAAAAGGAGACTGGACGAGATGTCCATACAGGGCAATAGACCTTACATATAGCTTTGCAAAATTGAGGGCCATGCCCTCATCCATACTCCTAAAGAGTACCCACCCCCCCAATACTAGTTCAAAAGTAAGTTGAACATAAACAATACATGTTTAACCTAAAAACAGTGCCTACTATATAAAATCTCATTGGAAATTAGGAAGTTTATTTAGAAAAACAGGCCATCCACCTCGGGATGGTGTTTGTCCTACAAACCATAAAAGGATTCATAGTTGGCCTCAGGGCATGTTATATTTGTACAGGTTCTTTGGGGTAGAGCGTAGTCCACCTAATGAATTATGAACTGAACTTTGTATTGTATTTTATTTTATTTTAATACCTTGAATGTTTTTGTTATGTTATAGGTCCAAAATTCTGGTGCAAGGCTTGATGTGAGACTCAAGTTGGTATGATCTAAATATTCTTGGGCTAGGTTGAGTTGATCTTACCTTAGTGGGCCAAATTGCTACACCTAGCTAGTAGTCAAAACCTTGTTAATCAAGGTCAACTTCAGGCTGTTAATAGTAACCGTTAGTCTCAAACTTTAGTCTTGTGAAGTACATGCAAACCAAAAGATGTTCCTTCTTAATTTATAAATAAAGGTTGAATTTTTTAAATTTGACCTGTAATTCTCTTTGAAGCACAACAGTTGGCCCACTACTTGAGGCTGGTTTATTGTGTCTTGAAGGCCTCAAGTTAAGATTCGAAAACAGTATCCGGTTCAAATTCAAAAACATTAAGTGGAGGCAAGGTTGTATTAATTGTACCATTTGTATTGGGTATGTCATTTTATCTGTAAGTCCTTCTGCCATTTCTTTGGTCAAGTGAATGAGTATATTCCATCAATATTTCACTCGCTAGGTTAATTTCTTTGGATGCTTGGCCCCACATAAAAGATTTGTGATAACTCAAGGGTTTGAACTTTCAATGCGCAATTCCTAAACTAGAGCACCTACTAGTTACACTACTCATCCATGCTGCCTTTGCTTCCTTAATTGATCAACCGTGGGAAATATGACTGCTATCAGGTTATTGGTAGACAAATCAAAAAAAAAAAAAAAAAAAAAAAAAAAAGTGTAAAGCCGCTCTCGAAATACTAAGAAGAGGTGGTTGCCCAAACTAATACTCACATTCCCGCTACTAGTAAGTCTACAATATACTACCTATAAATCCAAATTTATTGTAATTCAATTATTGAACAATTCTTTAAGGCATAAAACTATAAACAAATAATTCTTGATAAATCCAAAATATGTGAATTCATAAGTCTTAGATCAACTATTAATACTAGAACATGAAACCAAATAGAAAAGGTTTGTGAACCTAATGAAAATTCATAAATCTAATTCAATCCCTAAATGAATTATTTCTTCAAATCTAATAAATGACAATAATTTCCTATTACCAATGTTACATTTGCATTGTGTATTCTTAAACTTGTTTTTAGTCCAAGCGTGCTTTATGTGTACAATGCAATTCCCTTGCTCTTGTCTAGGGCACTAGAAGATTCTTAAAGAGGGAAGAAAAATATTGGGTGAGTTAAAAAATCCAATGAAATTTTATTATCAATAATTTCAAAAGAATGCATGTAGTTGAAATAAATGTGCCATGTAATGATTATACAGACTTTATGGTATAAGATGAAGTTTATTATCCAAACTAAATAAATAAATTATCGGTTTCGTATCCAAACTAAATAAATAAGTTATGGGTCATATTCATGAGAATCATATCTTGTATTTTTGTAAGCACCAAATTCTAGTATTTCACCTAGGCTGTTTTCTATTTACATTTTATGAAGTTTGAATTTTGATAATACGCATATAACCTAATAATCTTGGCAAAGTAACGTTTGTTCTATAGAATCATGTGAAGAGGCCCACATAAGTTATGGTCATAATCTAGGAATTAAACCTTGCCTAGTTTTTGCCTTGCTTTATGAAAGCTTGTTGCCTAGCTTC
>JAJIYU010001768.1:0-33950 GCA_030144865.1 Tinospora cordifolia
TGAGGTTTGCAAAGATGGCTTAACAGCGGTTGGGCGAACTCATCTTGGTGAGAGAGTTTCATCAGGCCGCTGTGCCGGTCGGGCCGCCCTTGACTCTGGGAAGGGGTCCCGACAACTTAAATAAATAAGGCTTGGGATAATTAAAATAGAAAGACAAGTTGTGTACTTATAAATATAATATTGGCCCGACCTGCCTTATAGTTAAGTCCAAAGTAAAAGTTTCGAGGGGTCGGGCTGTTACAAGTGTGGTATCAAAGCCTAAGCTTTGGATGCTTTGGGCTAGAAATAGAAAGTCAAGCCTAAACATGTGTTCTTGGGCTAGAATTAGAAAGTTAGTTTTAATACCTACGATGGTATTGGACTTAGGAAACTAGAATGTCCAACCTCTTATTTTAAAATTGAAAAATGTTTTAGAAAGTTTTTTCAAAAAGGAAATTTATGTTTTGAAATGTATTGTTTGGATATAAAGACTCCAAGTTGAGCTGATAGTGGATAAGTCTTGTCCCGAGTAAAGCGAAGCATTAAAAGGGAGGTGTGTTGTGGTTGCTAAGCAAACTTTGGTCTCACTACTCGATCTGGAGGTTGTCCCACTAGTTAGTACAAGTGGTCTAAGTTGAAAAACATCCTTACTTTCTTTAAAAGAAAATTAGAAGTTGAAAAAATTATGACAAGAAACTGATTAGAAGTTGAGAAAGATGTCAAAAATGGTGTCTCGATTAGACAGAGGTTGTAAGTTGACCAATAAGTTGACCAGATTGAAACCTTGGGTCTAGGGAAATCACCTTAGGTAGAAACATGAGTGGAATAATTGATCAAAAGCATAAAACTTTAGGATATAAGTTAGAAACTAAAAATGTGTGAGGAAAAAATTATTGTTTTGTCAAGACACGAGATCGGGAAGATTCTGTAACTCTAGTTTCTATGTGGTATGGGACGCATAGGAATTTGGGGTTATGAAGGAGGCTTAGACTTGGAGAATGACAGGCAATGTTTGGTAAATGATCGGTAACTTTAGAAGCACTTGTTTCTCTATGCATGGTCAGTATGGGATGGTCAAATATAGTGGGCTCTGAAAACCTTAGTTATTGGGACATTTGTGAAATTGTTTGGGTGTGACAATTTTCTGAATGAAAGTCTAAGTTGTAATATCCTGAAAAACCTTCGTACCAAATGAAATGAAATTCAAGGTATCTTTAGCGAAATTTGGGTGCAAAATGAACCGAGCTCGTTTCATGGCTAAATTTGGCAAGTTCTAAAATTCTCATTTAGTGATCTTTAGGAATCCAAAATTACATAAAATGACGCAAAGTGACTTGAACCGGTCAATTGAACAACTTATTTGAAAATTAGCTCCCTTGGTCAAGATTAAGACACTCATTTGTCGAACACCCTTCACGCGTATAAATTAGGAAAGAAGTGGCATTTAGGGTACTTCAAGGATTCAAAATGATCCAAAATTTCATGGGATGACATAAACTAACAAAACACACAACATATCCAAATTCTAGGACAATTGGCCAAGATTTAGGTGAGTACCTTCAGTGGGATCTAAATAACAAAGGTTTTTAAATAAAATCACCTTAGGCCAAGCTATACCTTAAAATTTGTGTCTTGATCATATGGTTCCAAAACTATAGGTTATACACCTAAGTTCATAGTGATTAGGAAGATATTAAATTTTATTAAATTTATGTGAACCCATGAAGGCATGGCCACCCAAAGCATGTGCAAGTCACATGGGTAGATCACCATGACCGGGTGCACCCCACCCTACTCAACCACCATGGGACGTCTTCCTTTATGTGATTCCATGAAAAATGATCCAATGTACCACACAAGTGATTCAGTACACCACTCATATGAGACATCCCACCTAGGATTCGAAAATCCATGAAGATTGATTCCATACACCAAGCTAAGTGATCATGTGCTTCAAGCCTCACCTAAGCAAAATAGGTCCACCCATGCACATGTGTGTATGCACACATGTGAATTAACCTAATTAGGAAAGTTTGAAATCTGAATTGATGCTCACTTACAAACCCTAGCCGTCACCCCTACACAAGAAACCAAAATAGAAAGTGTATAAAGGAGATCTATCCATGGTCACAAATCAAGGAGATATGCCCACTTGGTATACCACCTATGGGTCCAACACAAATCAGAAAGTTTCCTAGAACCTAGATCAGTATCTAAGACTATGATATGGGGTCCCTCATGCTGTGATAGTGTGCTCACCATAGCTAGACATACAAGAAAGAAAATAGGAAAAACTGTCATGTGTGTGCTTTTGTGATGAGTAAGCACGAGAACCAAAGGAGAAGGTTCTAAGAGAATATTCTGTCTTACTATGGGACGTCTAGAATAGTTATATAAGGGTTCTAGAATGAATTGATCTTCTGAATTTAAGTTAGAATTAAGCTAAAGAATATTCCAATATGCCATAAGAAAATTAGCAAGTTTAGTGATCCTTGTGCATACTTACCATGTCTCTCTTTTAGTGTTTGGAAACTTGCTCAAAAGTGAAAATTTGCCCATGCTACCCAAGCTACCCTAGGATATCCCCCTTTACCTTGAAAAATAATTATAAATATCCCCTTATGTTGCTCACAAACCCTCATTCCAAGAACAAGAGAGACTCTTCCCTATTATGTTCTCAAACTTCTTCTTCTTCTTCTCTCTTCTCATTTTCTTTTGTGCATAAGTGAGAAACTTTTAGTTTCAATATTTAGTTATTAGCGGAGAGTTTTTTTGCTGAGATTCAGAAGTGCTAAAGCAAAGGGAACCTTTGTTGGAATTTGGGGAAAACATCTCATCTAAGGTGGAAGTTGTTTTTCTTAAATACCTTTTTCTTGTTTAAACCATTAGCATGTTTATTTTTTTGTGAGATTTGTTTTTCTGAAATTCATTTAGTGTACTTTCAGTTTTTAGTATTTATGCACGTCTTTAGTTTTATTTTATTCATTTCCATGTATGCATGATGAACATCCCTTGCTAGTACCATGTTCTTAGGGATTGTCTAAATGCATGATGTATATGGTGAATGGTGAATGTTTGGTTCTATGAAATTCTGAATTTATTTTCAGTTTGATGCCATAGTATGAAATTTTTATTTATGTTTTATGATCATCATATTTAATATGAGAATATGGTGATCCTAACCTTGTACAATCATAGTAGACACATGGTTGCTATGGGTGTTCTCTTCTTATGTTTAGTTCATAAGGTTTGTAATACCTAAGTGATTGGTTGGTGGGTTTGAGTCTCTAAGTCCAAAGTCTAATGAAAATGACTAAGAAAGATCATATTTCACTCTAAGGAGTAACTTAGTTGAGAACATCAAGGGTTGAAAAACTCTTTCGGTCTAAGTTTCAACTTTACACAACTTAATGCTTAAAACACCTAATGTTTGTTAGTGTTTGAATTGTGAAGTTAATGATTTGAATATGAAAATGGTTATTTAAGATCTACTCAGCTTAGTGTTCACCTTTTCTTTAACATTTTTTAGGAATTTGAATATGCAAGGACTTGGGACATCTCCTTTGATTTTATTTAGAAAATCTCTATGTAGGACATGTTTGCCCTTTGTTATGAATTCCGCTATAACCAGTTTAAGTTGAAAGTTATGAAATTTTTATGATTCAATAAAAATTTAGAGTTTCCTTTATCTCTTATAATGTGGCCTTATTTAAATTTATTTGGGTTATGTGCTCTTATTTTGTATTAAGGCATGTGATAATGGGAATAGAAAGTTCAATGTCCATTACTTGTAAAGGAATATCGGGCCCGACCCGCCTTGTAGTTAAGTCCACTATTTCAACAACTGTTTCAACAGTAGTTAAGTCCAAACACTCATAGAAAGAATATGGGGGTTGGGGTGTTACATAAATGGAAGGGGTAGAGTAGTATGGGTCACTTGAACTTGGAAGCCCAGATGGCAGCCTAGAAATTTTGCAATGTGAGCATGAAATTGCTTGATTGTATGATTGTTTGAAAAACATGCTTGATTGGCTTATACGTATGTCATATGAAACCAAATCCTGTACCCAAGAACAAAAAGAACTTAGAAGTATAAACAAATAGACTATTGAAGAAATTGAGAACCTAAAGACATGAATCTAGAGTCATGATAGTACGAACATTTGAGAAGGCAAATTTTAACGAGGTGTTAAATTTATAGACAATGGCTAGAACTAGAAGATATGCTACCTGATTCACCACTTCTAACGAGATAGAGTAGAGCAATCAAGAAATACCTATTGGCATGGAGGCCCAAATGGAGAATATGATGAATGAAGTTGCTCAAAGGGTTATAGATCAACTAATGAGGGCTCTACCATAGATACTCCCTAAGGTAGTACCTTAGCGTCAAGTGCCTAAACCCATCTAGGTTCAGCAGCAAGCATCAGTGGACCAACCTCCCGAACGTGAGAGGGCTCAAGAGGATCTGGATGATGAGAAACAAAGGAAGATGCTAATGGGGCTACAGAAGCTCCCCCTTCACATTTTGAACAAACAACTAACTATATCATGGCAGACCATTGGTAACAAGAGATGGAGGATCATTTGAATGTGTTGAAGGTAACTGGGTCAAGACGGGTGGTACTGGCCACACAACACTTCAAGGGACCTGCCAGAAGTTTGTGGCATATGATGAGGATGGACCCTAACACAAATGTTGAAGAAATAAGCTGGAAAAAGTTCATGGAAATCTTTTATGAAGAGTTCTTTCCTGAAGTGACACTGAGTAAGTTATAGGAAGAATTTGTCCGACTAAATCAGAGCGACTGCTTGTAGTCAACTATGAGAGAAATTTCATATGATACTCTAAATTCTTTGTACTCAATTAATTGAAATTTATCATTTATTCAGTGAAATTTGGGTGCAAAATGAAACCAGGCTCATTATAGGGTTAACTTTGGCATGTTTCAAAACTTTCATTTAGTGCCCCTAAGGGACCCAAAATAACTTGAAATGAAGTAAGATGACATGAACCTATTAAGGGGACAACATATCCAAAAATTAGAACAATTGGTCAAGGTTAGGGTTTTTATTTGCCAAACGACCTTCAATTGGTCCAAATTAAAAAGAATTGTCATTTAGGGTACTTCAAGGCATTGAAATGACCAAAACCAAAATGGAATGGCATAAACTAACAAAATGAATGAAATATCCAAAAATCAGAACAATTGGACAAGATTTGAATTTTCATTTGCTTAGTGACCTCAGTAGGTCTTAAATAAGGAAAGTATTTGAAGGAAAATCACCTAGGGCCAAATCATACCTTAAAATGTGCATTAGGTTCATATGATTCTAAAACTATAGGATAAAAATCATAATTCTATGTAAATAAGGAGATATTAATTTTTATTTAATTTTTGTAAACCCATGAAATCATGGCCACCCCTACTAATTGTGAACACCCACACCCACTTAAGTTAAAATTGGCCCAACCACGTACATGTGTGTGTGTGCACACATGTGAGTAACCCTATTTAGATAGTTTCTTGGAACCAAGATTAGCATCTTTGACTATTATATGGTGTCCCCTCAAATTTGATATTGTACACCCATACTTGATGTTCAAGAAATAAGAAAATGAGAAAGTATTCCTTGTGTGTTTGTGTGATAAGCAAGCAAGGAAACCAAAAAGGAAAGTTGTCATGAGCACATAGGGGACGTCACATTTGAATTAGAATATGATTTAAACCTCTTTTGTGTTCACACATAGTTAGGAAACAAGATTATACTCATATCTTTTGAATTAGAAAGCCATAGTGGTCCCACTTGCCAACCATGAGCACACTTGCCCTCTTCATGCAAACCATCCTCTTTATGTATAGAAACTTGTCCAAATTTTTGTGAGCTTCCCAAGCTGCCCAAGGCTGCCCTAGGACATCTCATATGCTCTCATGAACATCTATATAAACCCCCCTTGCTCACTTTCATCTCATCCCAAAGCAGAGAGTTGATACTTCCCTCTTTGTTTGTTCTTGCCCTCTTCTTGGCACCTCTTTTCACCCTCTTTTCTCTCTTGTGTGAAAAAAATCTTATTTTAGTATTTTAGAGAGTTTTTGAAGTAGTCTTGTTGGTGGTTGATAAGGCGAACCTCTGCTGGATTTAACAAAAACTCGAATTAAGGTGGAGGGGATTTCTTGAACTTCTACTTTGCTCTTTCAAAATTTCTAGCATGTTCGTGCTTGTTTAAATTCTAATTTTCAGCATGTTTAATCATATTTTAATTTTAGTTAGCATCTTTTTATGTTTCAATCACTCATGAGAGCATGTCATGCTTAAAATCCATGTTTAGGATTTAATTTAATGTTTCAAGCATGCGATGTAATATTTTCATGCTTTCTTGGTTGTTTAAAATTCTGATATTTACATTTTGAATTTTTTTTTATGATTTTGTGATTCTTAAATATAAGAAATTGAAGATAAGAACCACGTACTGTCATAGTGACCTGCATGGGTGCTATGGTTGTTCTTAATACATGCTTGGAGTGTGTGGTTGCGGGGCGCAACTAAGGGATACTTGGTATGTGGCATCCAATGGAAAGTGACAAAGAAATGTCTTTACACCCTAAAGAGGGGTATCTAAATTAAAAACATCAATGGAGTAGAACCCATTTCAGCCTTAACATCAACTACAACCAAAAAGTTTCTTGAATCACTTAATGCATGAAATTGTTTGAATTTGGATATGTTATTGATTTGAAATAGTAACTTAGTTGTTTAATGAATGATCCACTGGGCTATGTGCTCACCCCTTTCTTTTATTTTTCAGGAAATTGACTTGAATCATGAAGGCCATGGATATTAGATTATTTCTATGTTTTGAACGTTCTATTTTAAGGGCATGTTGCCCAAATTTTGAATTTAATACTTACGGTAAATTTTATTTACGTTTTGAAAGTTATGTACTTAAGTTTTGATTTAAGAATGTAACTTTCTTTATTTTGTTTGAATAAATAAATAGTTTGAAGGATTCCTTTATCTAATTGTATAGCCTTATTGAATTGAAATTTAATACATTGTGATGTATCCATGAATATTTTCAATAAGTGTTTAAATAAAGGAACTGAGATGCAAGTTGTGTACTTGTAAATGTAACATAGGACCCAACCCGCCTTGTGCTTGAACTTAAACCTGTTTCTAGGGGGTTGGGTGTTATAGTTCACTAAATTGGCCAAATTTTTGCCAGAACTAATTACAGAAGAGAAAATGAATGCCAATCGTTTTGCACAAGGTATCAAAATGGAGATCCAAAAGACAGTAAAGACTCTGGGCCTAAATACATATAAAGATGTCTTGGAAAAAGCAATTACCCTAGAACAAGAGCTCAACCTAGAAATGCGGATGTGGGGAAAGAACAAAAGGCCCAGGAGCGAAAAAGATAACGGGTCTCAGAAGAAAAGCAAGAATGGTGGAAAAACACAACAGAAACAAGAGCAGAACAAAGACAAATCAAGGGAGCAAGCAAAGAGACAAGGTTTGTGTTATGTGTGCGGGCAGAGAGACCATATAGCTAGAAATTGTCTAACTATACAAGCTCAAGCTCCTTGCAACAACAAAACACTAAGGGATTTTAACACCCCAACCCCCATGAAACTCAATTGGACTTAGCCACTTTAGTGGATTTGTCCACAGAGCAGGTCGGTTCCTATGTTATATTTACAAGTACACAACTTGCATCTTGATTCCTTTATTCTAACTCTTATTGAACCTTTCATGAGTGCCTCGCCCAATTTGATCAATTTTAATTTCCATTAGGCATTACAAGTAGAAAAAGAAATATTTGTAACCCTTTATTTATGAAAGAAAACAAATAAGTACATTATTGAATTCATAATCAAGAGTACATTAACTCAAATTTTTAAAAGAAAATTCAATAGAAGTCTTATTCAAAATTGGGCGACATATCCTTACATTAAAAAGGAAATTTTTCAAAAATAGAAACTTTCTAAATATAGTTGTTATCAGATTTCTATAGTCTTCATGATTCAATTGCCTAAAAAGTAAAAAAGAAAGGGTGAGAACACAACCCAGTAGATCATTCATCAAACAACTAGCTTATTATTTTAAAATTTTAACACATCCAAATTCACACACTTTCAAACATTAAGTGATTCATACATCCAGTTGGTTCAAGTTGACGTTATGACTAAAAGGAGTTCTACTCCCTTATTGTTCTTAATTTAGATACCCCTCTTTAGGGTGGAAAAACATTTCTTTGTTACTTTCCATTCGATGTCACATACCAAGTATCCCTTAGTTGCACTTTGCAACCACACACTCGAAGCATGTGTTAAGAACACCCACAGCACCCATATGGGTCATTATGATAGTACGTGGTTCTTATCTTCACTTTTTCATGTTTAAAATCACATAATCATGAAAAGAAATTCAGAATATAAATCTCAAAATTTTAGACAACTAAGAAAGCATGAAAATATCATATGACATGCTTGAAACTTTAAAATAAATCCTAAACATGGATTCTAAACATGGCATGCTCTCATGAGTGATTAGAACATAAAAAAAATTGAAATTAAACATGATTAAACATGCTGATTACTGATACTAAACATGCTGAAATCTAAACTAAACATGCATAAATATGCTAAGAAAGTCCCCTCCACTTCAGTAGTGGTTCTTTTCCCAAAAATTCAGCAAAGTTTTCCAATGTATAGCACTTTCAAACACTATCAAAAGTCACTTCAAACCAGTCTCCAAAAAAATGAAATTAGAACTTTTCACGCAAGAGAGAAAAGAGAAGTGAGAAGAAGTGCTAAGAAGAGGGTATAAACAAACAAAGAGAGAAGTGTTAACTCTTTGCTTTGGGATGATAGGAACGTGGGCAAGAGGGGGTTTATATATATGTTCATGAACACAAGGGGGGATGTCTAGGTTAGTTCTGGCTACTTGGGTAGCTCTGTAATACCTGAAATTTTAGCAATGTAATAATTGTAATACCTAAAATTTTAGTGATGTAATAACCGAAATTTGAGTTTAAAACACATATACGTATATATTTATATATAAATACATCTATATATTTGTCATTGGTATGCAATTAATTAGTTAGCATAGACTTATAAAGGAATATACATTGATTAATAATAAACATATAGAATTGTTGGGTAAATATATGCTTCTCTATTTGAATAAGAAAATAATATTTTTAGTATGATATTAATATAGAAAAGTATGTGTATAAAGTATTAATTAGATGCACTCATGAAAATAATATTTCGTTTAGTATAATGGTAATATACATAGAGAAGTAATGTGTAAAGAAAAGGCATTCATGAATGAAATATCTCATTTGTTGAGATGTTAAAGTGGCCATATGTAGGAAGTGATAATCCCACATTAGAAAGATAGATACACTATTTGGAAGAGGGCCCTATATAAATCCCCCTACTCCACCCATTTCATTCATCTCAAAGACAAGAGTTGAAAATTCTTCTTGCTGTCTCTCTTTGCCTCCTTCTTGGCAACCTTAGTTTTAATTCTTCTTTGCTTGAGCTATTCTAAATAGTTCGCAAAGTAGTAGTCACGAAGTGCTACAAATAATTTAGGAAGTGATCTCGAAGTGAGTTTCTTTCCTTTCTTTTAATTTATTATTATGACTTAGATGATGCTTGCTTGTTTGGTTAGCTTGATTTTTTTTGTTTTTATTCTAGTTGTTTGCATTTACATCATTCAATTATCATGTTGCATGACCAATAGAGTATGCTCTATAGTTGCGTCTTGTACGATCTTCTACATTAGAAATCGAAAGTCATTTTTCTTGTTTGAGAGAGTATGCTCTGTAGTTGCGTCTTGTACGATCTTCTACATTAGAAATCAAAAATATGTGCTTCTAATGGTTTATGATGTTATATTGTTGGAATGTTTAATTAAAGTTGAAATATTTATTTACTATGCTCTTGCACACAAAAATCGGATTAAATAAGATTTCTACCACGTACAGGTACGGGGGACCTTCTGTGTTCCATGTAGATTTGGATTTGGCTGTCAATACTGACACCAGCATGGAACGAGTTTCAAGAATGATCTCACTGGAAATGGGTTTGAGTTTCAAAATTGATCTCTCTCCCTAGATCTGGAGCACAGAGGGTATTTCCGTTCGGTCTAAATTACGACTAAATTAATATATTGGTTGAACCGAATTAATCTCTGAAAGTGTTTGATTTGCTTGCATTGTCTGGTTGAAATAATGGATTAAATAGATGGAATGATTCACTGGGTTTTTTAGCTCACCCCCTATTTTTCAAATCATAGGGAATTAATCAACTTGCGAGGAGATTTACCTATTGAAAGTTTTATTTAATTCAATTAGGGCGCATCGGCCCAAACTAAATCATGTATTTCAGATTTGAATTTTTTTCGCTCTAATGGATTATTGTACTCGAAATTTTTGAATGAATAAATGAAAAATTTTATTTACCATGATGTCATTTGGTACATAGACTAATGTACACAAGAACCCTAATGCATTTGGGTCTAAGAAGAAGAAAATGTAGCACAGGCTCGTCTCCCGGGCATCCCAAGATTTTTTATCAAAGAGAGTTGAACCGTCAGATGACGTGGAAGATGGGACTTGGGAGGAGGGGTGTTACAAAGGTGGTATCAGAGCCTAGGCTTTAGATGCCTTGGGCAAGAATTAAAAGAAATTGACTAGTTTGGTAAGACTATTTGGTAAGACTGTTTATTGATTTAATTTAGAAGCCCTACCTCCTATTTTGGAAACTGAAATGATTTTAAAAAATTGTTTTCGAAAAGAGATATATGTTTTCAACAGTTTTGTTTGGATACAAAGATTACAAGTTGAGCTGATAGTGGGTAAGCCTTGTCCCGAGTAAAGCTAAACATTGAAAGGGAGATGGGTTATCCCATTCTAGAAAGCACAGTTGCTAAGTAGACTTCGGTCTCGCTATCCAATCTGGAGGTTGTCCCACCAACTCATATGAGTAGTTGGAGTTGAAGAACATACTTATTTTCTTATTAGATAAAAAAAGGAGGTGGTAATTGAGGGCTAAAAATTCACTATGGTCTAAATGAGATGCCAACAAGGATTTGAGAACCTAGGTCTAGGAAGAGACCTTAAGTAGAGACTTCGGGGTTGTCAAGAATGACACAGTGAATCATGAATAAACTTTTAAGGCATGAGTTAGAGACTGAAAATGTGTGAAAAACGAACACTTGTTTGGTCAGGGCACGAGATTGGGAGGATCCTGTATCTTTGGTTTCTATGTGGTATGGGACGCATAGGATTTGGAAGAATCTTGAACTCGGAGAATGACGGGTATTTTTTTGTGAATGATCGGTGGCTTTGGACGAACTTGTTTCCTTATGTTTGGCTGGTATGGGACAGTCAAGTATAGTGAGGCTTGGAAGCCTTAGAAATAGAGACATTTGCAAAATTGTTTGGGTGCAGCTTACCCTAAATGGAAGGGGTAGAGTGGTATGGGACACTTGAACCTGAAAGCCTAGGTGGAAGCTTGGAACCTTGTTGTACTAGCTTGATTGTATGATTGTGTGATATGCATGCTTTATTGTTTTGAAACGAAATCCCATACCCGTGCACAAAAAGAACGTAGAAGCATAAACTATTAGGCCACTAAACAAATCGAAGACATAGAGACATGAATCTAGAGTCATGATAGTACGAACAATTAATGAGGCAAAAACTGACAGAGTGTTAAATTTATAGATAATGGCTGGAACAAGAAAGTACGCTACTCGATCCAGCACTTTTGATGAAAGTAAACAGTGAGAACAGGAACTGTTTGCGGGAATGGAGGCCCGGATGGGGATCATGATGAATGAAATGTCACAAAGAATACTAGATCAACTGTTGAGGGCACTTCCACAGATAATCCCTAAGATGGCCCCTCAGTCTCAAGCACCTGAACCGATGCAGGTTCAACAGACAACACCTGTGGCTCAAGATCTTAAAAATCAGAGGGCTGAAGAAAATTTAGAAGGTGAGAAACAAAGAAAGATGTTGATAAAGATGAAGAAGCTCACCCCTCCTTCCTTTGATGGTACTACAGATAGCATTTCAGTGGACCACTAGTACCAAGAGATGGAGGAAATCCTCGATGTGATGAAAGTGACTAGGTCTAGACGAGTGGCATTCGTAACACCTCGCCTCCCAAGTCTCATCTTCCATGTCATCTGACGGTTCAATTCTCTTTGATAAAAAATCTTGGGATAACCGAGAGACGGGCCCGTGCTACATTTTCTTCTTCTTAAACCCTAAACGCAATAGGGTTCCTGTGTACATTAGTCTATGTATAAAATGACATCATGGTAAATAAAATTCTTCATTTATTCATTCGACAATTTCGAGTATAATAATTCATTACAGCGAAAAATAAATTCAAAGCTGAAATTACATGATTTCACTTGGGCCGATGTGCCTACATTGAAATAAATAAAAACTTTCAATGGGTAAATCTCCTCACAAGCTGATTAATTTCCTGTTGTGAAAAATAAGGGGGTGAGCTAAAAAGCCCAATGAATCATTCCATCTATTTAATCCATTATTCCAACCAGACAATGCAAGCAGATCAAACACTTTCAAAGATTATTTCGATTCAACCAATATATTAATTCAGTCGTAATTGAGACCGAAAGGGAATACCATCTCTGCTCCAGATCTAGGGAGAGAGATCAATTTTGAAACTCAAACCCATTTCCAGTGGGATCATTTCTGAAACCCGTTCCATGCTGGTGTCAGTATTGACAGCCAGTTCCAATTTTACATGGAACACAGAAAGTCCCCCGTACTGGTACGTGGTTGAAATCTCATTTAATCTAACTTTTGTATGCAAGAGCATGGTAGATAAATATTTCAACAGAAATTGAACATACCAAAGTATAACATGATAAATCAACAAAAACACAGATGTTCGATTTCTGATGTAGAAGATCGTACGAGACGCAACTACAGAACATACTCTCTTGGTCATGCAACATGATAATGGAATAACTTAAATGCAAAGAACTAGAAAAAATACAAGAAAATCAAGCTAACCTAACAAGCAAGTACCATCTAAATCAAAATAATAAATTAAAAGAAAAGAGAGAAACTCACCTCGAGATCGCTTCCTAAATTATCTGTAGAACTTCGTGGCTACTACTTCGCGAACTATTTAGAATAGCTCAAGCAAAGAACTTAGAACTAAGGTTGCCAAGAAAGAGGCAAAGAGAAAAAATAAGAGAAATTTTCAACTCTTGTCTTTGGGATGAATGAAATGGATGGAGTAGGGGGGTTTATATAGGGCCCTCCTCCAAATAGTGTCTCTATCTTTCCAATGTGGGATTATTCCTTCCCACACATGCCCACTTTAACATCTCAACATATGGGATGTTTCATTCATGAATGTTTTTCCTTTACACATTACTTCTCTATGTATATTACCATCATACTAAACGAAATATTATTTTCATGAGTGCATCTAATTAATACTTTATATACATACTTTTCTATGTTAATATCATACTAAAAATACTATATTCTTATTCAAATAGAGAAGTATATATTTATCCAACAATTCTTTATGTCTAATATTAATCATCGTATATTCCTTTATACTTCTATGCTAACTAATTAATTGCATAACAATGGCAAATATACATATGTATTTATATATAAATATATACGTATATGTGTTTTAAACTCAAATTTCAGTTATTATGTCACTAAAATTTTAGGTATTACAACTATTACATCATTAAAATTTCAAGTATTACAACCTACCCTCCTTAAAATAAATTTCGTCCTCGAAATTTGTACTTATCTACATCAATGTTATTTGAAAAATAGTTGAAGTTCAACTTTGAACTATTCGTCTCTAGTTGGTGGTAGTCCATAGTGTATTTTTTTTTATAGAATAGGAGTATGAACATGGCATCCTAGTGTAAACAGGAACAGTGCCGCCGATAAAACAGTAGCACCAATAGTAATGCTATCAATTTCGCCGATAAAACAGTGCCTTTGACCGTGACACCGACAATTACGCCGTTAAAACAATATCTTTGTGTGTAACGCCGACAATTATGCCGATAAAATAGTGACGCCTAATAATTCTACCGATAAAATAGTGCCATTGACCGTAATGTCAAAAATTATGCCGTTAAAACAGTGTTTTTGTCTGTAACGCCGACAATTCTGCCGATAAAACAGTGCCTTTGATAGTGACGCCTAATAATTACGCCGATAAAACAATGTCATTGACCGTAACACCAATAATTATGTCGTTAAAACAGTGTTTTTGTCTGTAACGCCGACAATTACGCCGATAAAACAGTGCCTCTAACAGTGGCGCCTAATAATTATGCCGATAAAACAGTAGTAGTGTCGTTATAAAAATATTGTCCCTTCTCCTATAAATTCTTGGCCCATTTGCACCTTTCACCATTTTGATCATCCCTTTTATTTTGCTCTGAGAAAATGTTCTTCTTCTTTTTTATCTCAGTTATGGTTTCCTTGCTGTCTGGTAATTCCTCCACTCCTCCACTGCATTCTACCACTATGCTGGTGCCGAAACTGCGAAGGTTCAAAACGCTAGCTCGTAAATTTGTTCGTCTACCACCGTTAAGACTCGACTTAGATTCTTCCGATGATGATCTTTCCTTGCCTTCTCAGTCTGGTAATTCCACCCCTTCTCCAGTGCATTCTGGTACCATGTTGGTGCCGAAACCACTAAGGCTCAAAACGTTGGCTCATTAGTCCGTTTGTCCACCACCGGTGAGACTCGACTCGGATTCTTCAAATGATGAGCTTCCACTTGCGAATGCCCCAGCACGGATGTCTGAATCGCCTCCTAAAGGTAAGGATCCCTTATTCACTCGATCTACTCGTTTTGATTCAGTCTCTGTTTCTCTAGCAGAATCGAAGGTTCCAGTCTCTGACCCGATGTGCTCAGAAACTCCTCTTCTTCCTTCAAGTTCAAAAAAAACTTAGAGAAATTTCTAAGATATATGAGATTCAAGAAACTGGTGAGTCTTCTCAAGTAAACCCTTCTCCAATCCAATCTACAATGACTACAGCTCAAGCTAGTGGCCTTAGTGATCAAGAGGTCATTAGAGGGTGCGGTAGAAGGAAACTAAGAAGGTTTATTGGTGTGAGAATGCGATCTTCGGGAAGATACACTGCAGAGATTAATTTAACTAAAGGAAGACGCTGGCTTGGAACATTTGACACTGATATTGAAGCTATTCTTGCTTATGAAAAAGCTATTATCTCCATGAAAGGTCTTCAGGCTAGAACCATTTTTGTCTACTGTCCAAGCTCTATTTTTCCCTTTCCTTCTTCACTTCCTAGCAATGATGCTAGTAGCAACTCTTCAAATGCTACTACTGTCAGTAGTACTAGTACTTTGTTGTGACCTGTTCAATTTGTTTTTGATACGTGTGTTGATGTTTCCCCAAAAAGGTCTCCTACCTATGGCAGCATAAACATCAATAACTTTTTTTGCTCCAATGATTTAAGATCTGGGCACTTGGAAGGCATAGTTTCTGCTAGTTGCTTGAGGCCATCTTCCAACCCAAATCCCGTTGATTTTGATCCTTCTGCTACTACCATTGAGCCTGGTCACCCTGGCAATATTCTTGCATCTGATTTTAATGCTTCAACTAACGCTGGGTCTTTTCCAGATTTGATGTCAAGTAATGCAGGGTTTTCATCTAGGTGTATGGAAGAGTTGGATCATGGATGGGCTAGTGGGCAATCTTCGTCATCGGCATCTTCACTATCATCGTGCGATATTTATATTGCCGATGAAGCAGGAAATAGATGCATGGAAGACCTCTTGCCAGTGAGTCAAGATCTTTGTTTTGGAGACTACTCGTCTTATCAGTGACAACAATCCTCTTTACGAAAGAAGAAGAAGAGGCAGGAGAAGAAGAAGAAGAAGAAGAAGAAGAAGGAGAATGAGAAGGAGAAGAAGTTCTCCTTTGGCTTGTTTTTTCTTTTTTTTTTGTTTTGTTTTGTTTTGTTTTTATTTTTTTTTTATCTTTGTGTAATCTTTCTCAAAAAAAATTATCAACACAAGGGGTCGAATGTTTTTTTTTTTGATTTCTCCTTTTTTTTTCGAAAATGTCAAATTACTTGGGTGTAAAGTTTGAACCCCTTCGAGACATAAAATGTTTTTTTTTTCTTCAGACTTGAGAAAATGAGTGTCCTTTCTTTAGTCAACTGTCGTGTCTGTTTTATCAGGTTTCTATTCCTTCCGTGCTAATGTGACGCTACATTTACGTTTCTAAGTTCTCGATTTATTTTGTGGCCTATCAGTTTATGCTTCTAAGTTCTGTTTTGAGGATTTTCAAAATCCTCTAATGTCGTTGGGTATAAGATTTGGTTTCAAAACAAATAAGCAATAAAGCATGCATATCTCACAATCATATAATCAAGCTAGCACAACAAGGTTCCAAGCTTCCACCTAAGCTTTCAGGTTTAAGTGTCCCACACCACTCTACCCCTTCCACTTAGGTTTTCACCCAGAACAAAGCTGCACCCAAACAATTTCGCAAATGTCTCGATTTCTAAGGCTTCACAAGCCTCACTGTACTTCACTGTCGCATACCAGCCAAGCATAGGGAAACAAGTTCGTCCAAAGCCACCGATCATTCACCAAACATGGCCCGTTATTCTCCGAGTTCAAGATTCCTCTACATATCTGAATCCTATGCGTCCCATACCACATAAAAACCAAAGATGCAGGATCCTCCCAACTTCGTGCCCTGACCAAACAAGTGTTCGGTTTTCACACATTTGCAGTCTCTAACTTATGCCCTAAAAGTTTATTCATGATTCACTGTGCCACCCTTGGCAACCCCCAAGTCTCTACTTAAGGTCTCCTCCCTAGACCTAGGTTTTCAAATCCTTGTTGGCATCTCATTTAGACCATAGTGAATTTTTGGCCCTCAATTACCACCTCCTTGTTTTATCTCGTAAGATAATAAGTGTGTTCTTCTACTCCGACTACTCATATGAGCTGGTGGGACAACCTCCAGATCGGACGGCGAGACCGAAGTTTACTTAGCAACCGTGCTTTCTAGAACAGGATAACCATCTCCCTTTCAATGTTTAGCTTTACTCGGGACAAGGCTTACCCACTATCAGCTAAACTTGTAATCTTTGTATCCAAACAAAACTATTGAAAACATATATTTCTTTTTGAAAACAATTTTTCAAAATCATTTCAGTTTCCAAAACAGGAGGTAGGCTTCTAAATTAAATCAATAAATAGTCTTACCAAACCAGTCAATTCCTTCTAATTCTTGCCCAAGGCATCTAAAGCCTAAGCTCTGATACCACCTTTGTAACACCCTGCCTCCCAAGTCCCATCTTCTACGTCATCTGACGGTTCAATTCTCTTTGATAAAAAATCTTGGGATGCCTGGGAGATGGGCCTGTGCTACATTTTCTTCTTCTTAAACCCCAAATGCAATAGGGTTCCTGTGTACATTAGTCTATGTACAAAATGACATTATGGTAAATAAAATTCTTCATTCATTCATTCGACAATTTCAAGTATAATAATTCATTACAGCGAAAAATAAATTCAAAGCTGAAAATACATGATTTCACTTGGGTCGATGTGCCCTACGTTGAAATAAATAAAAACTTTCAATGGGTAAATCTCCTCACAAGCTGATTAATTTCCTGTTGTGAAAAATAAGGGGGTGAGCTAAAAAACCCAGTGAATCATTCCATCTATTTAATCCATTATTCCAACCAGAAAATGCAAGCAGATCAAACACTTTCAGAGATTAATTCGATTCAACCAATATATTAATTTAGTCGTAATTGAGACCGAACGAAAATACCCTCTATGCTATAGATCAAGGGAGACAGATCAATTTTGAAACTCAAACCCATTTCCAGTGGGATCATTTCTGAAACCCGTTCCATGCTGGTGTCAGTATTGACAACCAATTCCAATTCTACATGGAACACAGAAAGTCCCCCATACCGGTACGTGGTTGAAATCTCATTTAATCTGACTTTTGTGTGCAAGGGCATGGTAGATAAATATTTCATCAGAAATTGAACATACCACAATATAACATGATAAATCAACAAAAACACAAATGTTCAATTTCTGATGTAGAAGATCGTACGAGACGCAACTACAGAGCATACTCTCTTGGTCATGCAACATGATAATGGAATGACATAAATGCAAAGACCTAGAAAAAATACAAGAAAATCAAGCTAACCAAACAAGCAAGCATCATCTAAATCAAAATAATAAATTAAAAGAATGGAAAGAAACTCACCTCGAGATCACTTTCTAAATTATTTGTAGCACTTCATGGCTACTACTTCACAAACTATTTAGAATAGCTCAAGCAAAAAAGAACTTAGAACTAAGGTTGCCAAGAAGGAGGCAAAGAGAGAAAGCAAGAGGAATTTTCAACTCTTGTCTTTGGGATGAATGAAATGGGTGGAGTAGGGAGGTTTATATAGGGCCTCCTCCAAATAGTGTCTCTATCTTTCCAATGTGGGATTATTCCTTCCCACACATTCCCACTTTAACATCTCAACATATGGGATGTTTCATTCATGAATGCTTTTCCTTTACACATTACTTCTCTACGTATATTACCATCATACTAAATGAAATATTATTTTCATGAGTGCATCTTATCAATATTTTATACACATATTTTTCTATATTAATATCATACTAAAAATACTATTTTCTTATTCAAATAGAAAAGTATATATTTACCCAACAATTCTTTATGTCTAATATTAATCATCGTATATTCCTTTATACTTCTATGCTAACTAATTAATTGCATAACAATGGCAAATATAAATATATGTTTTTATATATAAATATATACGTATATGTGTTTTAAACTCAAATTTCAGTTATTATGTCACTAAAATTTCAGGTATTACAACTATTACGTCATTAAATTTTCAAGTATTACAGCATTAGCCACGCACCACTTCAAAAGACCAGCCAAAAGTTTGTGGCGTATGGTGAGGATGGACCCGAATACAAATGTTTTCTTTCAATCCCCTGTTCGTTTTCCTCCACTCATGCAACGCTGCTCAAACCCAGCAATCATGCCACGCAGTAACTCACCGTCATCCTCTGTTTTCAGTTCCTCTCCATTTCGGCAGTAATAGTAGCGCACCAGCAAGTCCTTCTTCTTCTTTTATAGCCAACCGAGGCTGGTCTCGAACCTTTCCGAATCACTGCATCGCCTGAACGTTCCAGTGGTTTTTCCTGTTCCAGCGTCTTCGATACGCCACAAGCCACCGCCCCCCTCTTGTTTGCACGCACACCATCCCTTATAACGTATGCTCATTTTTACATTTCATCTTATTTTGTTTGTTTAATTTATTATCATCATTTCATAATTTTTTTTATTTATTTATTTTTAATCAAATTATATATATATATCACCAATATAGTCTCTCCTTCATTTTTTTTCGTGATTTATTTATTTCAAAATTCTTTTATCGTTATGTTTGTTGGCATCGCAACATTTTCATTTATTTTCTTCAACCACGATTTCTAAGTATTTATTTAATAATTGTTATTTCTTATTCTATTTATTGCTATTAATTTGCTAAAAATACTTTATTTTATTTATCCAATTATTTGCTTGTGACGTGGCACGCTCGCAAAGTTACGGGGTGTTACAGTGTTAAACGCCTTAATTTTTAGTAAATAATGAGAGATAAATTTTTATTAAATTTTTGTGGACCCATAAATGCATAGCCACCCCTAAACATGTGCAAACCACATGGGTGGAACACCATGATCATGGACACCATGCCCTATTATGCAAAACTAACCCATATGTGTGTGTGTGAGTGTGCACACATGTGAAAGAACCTAATTAGAAGTTTCCAAAGTCTAGTTTATGCTAACAAGAAACCCTAGCCATTCTCACTACACACAAGAAACTAAGAAGGAAAGTTTCCTTCTCCCATTTTGGCGCCAAATCTATGTAATTCTCTCATATGGGGTGCCAACTTTGGATATGAGCCAATTCAGAGAGTTTCTTATGATTCCTAAGACCATGATCTTGTGTCCCCTCAAGACTAATTGTGTACTCTCCAAGCTTGACATCCAATAAAAAGAATTAGAAATAATGCCCTTATCAAAAATGTCAAAATTAGAAGTGTTTCTATGTGTGTTTGTGTGATGAGCAAACAAGAAACCAAATAGGAAAATTTTGTGAGCACAAATCCAATCTAATATAAGACGTCCCAACTGATATGGACACTATTCTAAGGCTGAAATTATTCTCCCAATTAAATAAGAAAGAACGAAAAGAATCCAAGATATGCTCACATGAGATTAGAAAGCATTAGTGGTCCCATGAGCACACTTGCCCTATTCATGCAAACAATCCCCTTTAGCAATGGAAAATTGCTCAATTGTGACCTGCCCTAGCTGCCCAAGACGTCTCTTTGTGCCCCCTTGAAAATCTATATAAACCCCCCTTATGCACACTTATTATTCATCAAAGCAAGAGTTGACACTTGCTTCTTAGCTTGTTCTAGCCTTCTTCTTGGCATTCGTTCTTGAGTAATATTGAAGTATTCTTGAGTGTTTGATTGAGTGTTCATGAATTATCTTTGAAGTGCTAGAAGTGTTGAAGAAGGGAATCTCTACTAAAATTTTGAGAAAAAGCTTCATAAGGTGGATGAAATTTTCTACACTTTTACTTTGCTAGTTTGAGTTTCTAACATGTTCATGCATCTCTTATTTTCAGTTTAGCACTTTTATTTTCAGTTTTCAACATGTTTGATCATGATTTAAATTCAATTTACCATGTATGCATGTCTTAGGTATTCATGTCACCATTCTATGCCTAGTTTCCATGCTTAGGTTTGATTTGAATTATGATACATGCTATATAACGTTTTCATGCTTTTTGAATGTTTTATTCTTAATTTTATTATTTAGATTTTAGATTCATGAATATGTGAGAATTAAGTTTAAAACTTTGAATTTTATGAACCACGTACTATCATAGTAATCTAAGTGATGCTATGAGTGTTTTTTACATATACATAGTGTATAAGGATTTCATCATTGAGTGTGGATGGGTATAAATCAAAGTACTTGGAATATGGACATTGGATCCTTATTCCAATAGAATATGATAAGATGAATTGTCTTTCCAACCAAGGGTGGACTATTTGACAAGAACATCAAGGGATTAGAACCCCTTTTAGTCTTAACGTCAACAATAACTAAAGATGTTGTTTGAATCGCTTAATTGTTTATAAGTGGTTGAATTTGGATGTGCTTTTAATTTGAACTAGTAACTTAGTTGTTTGTTGAATGATCCACTGGGCTATGTGCACACCCCTTCCTCTCGTATTTTTTAGGAAATTGAATCATGGAGACTACTAAAAATTAGATAGGGTTTTAAATTCGAAACTTTATATGGAAGGGCATGTTGCCCAAATTTTAATTATTTATTTTTAGAGTTTTGCTAAATTTAGTTTTTAATTTGAGTTATATACTCTTTTGTTATTTGAAATTCAAGTATGTAATTCTTTATTGAATGAATAAAGATTAAAGATTTCTTTTATCTCCCTTGTAATAGTCTTATTAAATTAAAGTTAAATTGTTTGGGTTGTGTGCTCATTATGAATTAATAAGACTTGAGATAATTGAAATAGAATGTGACGCAAGTTGTACACTTGTTAATGAAATACTGGCCCAACCCGCTTTGTGGTTAACTCCAATTCAAAGTCTTGGGGGTCGGGATGTTATATGGTTTTAGCAACAACCCACACGTTTAGAAACTTTGCATAATTGTTTTGAAAACTTTACATAATCTTTTTTTGCGCAAGTTTTTACGTATTACTATGGTAGTGAAATGCATTATTGCAGTAACTAGACACAATGTTTTTGTTGAATTTTTTGGGAAGAAAAACACTACTGCGGTAATGAATATCATTACCACGGTAACCATAACATTGCTCATATGCAATTTTTTTGTGTTTTTGTCACAACCTACTTCGCAGAAGGGATGTCACAATCGACACATAATACCACATGCACTACACCTATGTATATGATACTATGTCAGCCTCTCTGACTTCGTATTACACAATATCCATAAAAAATTCGACAGAGTTTCCCCTAAAATCTTGACTTATCCGAAAGGAGCATCATCACTTGATAAATAGTTTATCATTCCATAAGTCCATAACAGATAATATTCAACATACTATCATCAATCATAATTCATTATTTATAATCCAAAATTTCCAAGTAGTGTAAATACATTCACGTCCGTCTAGGTGATATTACATATATAGTGACAATTATAATTATAGAAAAATACAACTTATAAAATAATTAAGCTTTTGCACATGGCGATGAACTGAAGAGTCATCTACTCTTCTCGTGCGAACCTCTTCCCTTTCCTATTTGTTCTAGAAATGTTGAAGAAAATAAGTAAGCTGCCACATGCACACCAAATATTCATTATCTATGACATTTAGATGCATTTAAATAAATATGTAGATAATCAAATTAAATAAAATATTTAAATTCATCATGAACATTTAAACCATACATATATTCATTCAATATATTGATCATGTTATTTTCAATGTATCATTTAAGAAAACATATGCACATCCACATCTTTTAGAAATAGAGTCAGTCTCACTTCTTGTCTGGCCTAAACAATAGTAAACTGTATCTCTCACCTATTCTACAATCATTTTGAGGATTGTCACATAGGAAAAGAGTGATACTTATCATGGCTCAATCCCATATATATTATCATATAAGAAGTATTATTCCTCATGGTTTAGTCCATCGAAACAGTGTATTAGATTTGCTCTTGCAATTCTAAAACATATTTCCATGTAAATACAATTTTATGAATTCCAAATCAAATACAATAAATGTCAATACAAATATCATGCTTACATTCAAATCATTATTATATCTTCAATGCCATATAAATCACCAAGAAAAAGAAATATTTATAGAATACTAAAAACTAATTCTATTGGGCACATATCTCACTTTCTACTATAATAATCAGCCACTTCTAAATTCACTATAAAATTTAGTACTATAATCGATCATTCCGTTTAATATATAATTTTATGTGCATCAATTTTCATTTAATAAAAATCAAAGGTTGTGACATAATATCAATGTCCACATAATACGAAAAATAAATATTACTCACCAAAATTACCATCCAATTAATTTCTAGTATCCTATGCCACCCCGGGCCCCCGGACCAGAACCCAAATCCTCTTGCATGCATCATGTTGGGCCCAACGCATAGATAAGCGCTCCCTTCGACTTAGATGTCATGTGTCTGGGACTTTTCACATTTTCGTGGGTCTGATTCGCTGGGAACCTGGGGTCATCAACTCTCTCTCTCTTTTTTACTCTCTAAATCCATTCTCAATTTTATTAAATGAGAAAACAAGTTAATCTTGATTGAAAATTATACTATGCCTGTCAGCAAATTTCATACCTTAGAAAAATAATTTCGAACACTTCACCAGATTTTTCACTGTCAATATTTATAATAAATCAAGATACTACAATAGAATCAACTATCAAAATACATAACCAATGCTAAACAGTTCAGATATATCAGAAAAATATACATTTCCTTTGCAGTGGCAACAATTCTTCAAAAGCTTACAGACAATCCATAGTTCGAAACAAATACAATGTTTCAAAATTTATATTATAAATCCTATACAGCACAATAGGCCACATGCCTCAGTTTTCTTCATAAATACAAAAATGGTAAAATAGTTTAAAATCAAAAGAACTCAGAGTCCTTTGGTAACCTCCCAGTGAGGCTACCCTACGACATCCATACGTTGGTCAGTCAGTGTACTCCACCTCTGTGAGTACTTGTAAAAGAGAGCGAAGTGAGCTTGAGAGCCCAGTAGATCATCCCTACACATCACTAGCATTATATAAACCAAAATCCAAAACATGCACACACACTTTCATTACATTAATCGTTTCAAACATTCAATTGTTTATTGTATTATAAGACCGAAAGAGCTATATTCTCAGTGACACAAAATCGATCCTAGTTAGTACTGTCTCGAGCCACGATACCATTCTCAACCTATCACAACATCCAAGAACAGGTGCAATGGCATAACTTCACTACTTACCCATCCGAGGAACCCTCAACCGTCATAGGCCGCTCCATTACGGACACCAATGGCGGGATCCAAAAGATGTCATGCGGCAAATATGGCCACGTCCACGAGTCTCAATAGATGCCACCATCGCCCCAATACGTGGATTGAGATGATTCCATTAATCTTCTTTTAATTTTAGTCATTTTCATTTCATACCATATCATCATGCAAGGTATCTATCTCATGTAACAAGTAATATTAATAACAAGACGTTATGCTTCATATTCAATCAAATACTGAAAGTATATAACCAGACATTATGCTTCATATTCAAGCAAATATTGAAAGCATATGATCAGACATTATGCTCAGCAGTCAATCAAAGCATTCAAGAATTATACAAATCCTAGCATGCATCTAACATCCTAAGCTACACAAACACCATGTTTTGGACTTAGGATCTACATAATACTAGTGAGCAAGAGAATCCCGCCCACCTGTATATGTCGGATGATCTTGCGCCTACTCGCTAAGATCAACGCTCAAAGTCCAAAATCTGAAAATATAAATTTCATTATTTACTCAGAAGAGTTAAAAATTCATATTTCCCTTTTTGCCATAATAACATGTGAAATTATAATCATTTTCTTCCAAATTAAAAATAAAACATATTTAGAACTGACTACTACTTCAAAGGAGGAGTAGATTGAGTTTTATTACCTATCCAAGGAATTGCACCTCTCGAAACCCTCCAAATAAAATAAATTCCTCTGAATCCGTCAAAAACTACAAATAAACAATTAAAACTTCTAAAATTCAGTTCTAAATCGATAAACTCATATTTTAGAAGGAAGATTCGAGCTTATTTGTTCAAGATCGCTTCATGCGTCAAGAACTCTAAAATCTTTAGTTTCTGATACTGAATCTATATAATTTTCTAAATGAATACACATATCTTGAATTGAAATGATTGAGAGGTTAAGATTCCTACCTCAGACCTTTAGGTCTTCCTTGGATCAGCTCTGGATCATCTCACTGAAGCTCTGGGATGATTTGGAAAACTTTTTAAATATCGCGTAATTGCTGCGGTCGACACTTTAGTTACCATGGTCACCCCTATGCCCTAATTGTTTTTGTGATTTTCTTCCGATGACCGCGATCGGCCATTCAGTGATCATGGTCTCTAGTAAGACGTTTTGTTTTTTTTTTTTCGAGTTTTTTCCAACTATTCAACATTCCAATTCATTATATTTTTATAAAATACAATATAATAAACATTTAAAACATGTTTTCAAACATTTTTACATTTATTTTATAATTTTTTAAAATTCATTTTTGATGTGTACGTATTTGAAAAATTCAAGGTATTACATATCCACGCCAAAACCTATGTTTCAATTTACTACAATTATCTTATCATAGAATCATTTCATATATGCCAATCAAATTTAATTCATTTTTATAAATAATTTCCAATGTATTTTTTTTCATATTTAATCTTATACGTCCATTAAACCTCGCGTATCGATGCGCATTAACTTGAATATTCTCAATAAACTTTAAAATTAATTTCTTGCTCATATACCATATTTTTAGAGCAAAAAATAAAATAAATAGGCTTCCCAACTATATTTTTACTAATTTGCATAAATAACCCAATTGCTTAATTATTCACCAAAATCCAATTGATATCCAAAATTCATGAATTTGGTATTGATGGGCATAAATTTTTATTCTCTACATTCCTATGGGATTTAATTATAGTTTTATCAAAATTTAACATACCCAAAAGCCCTCCTAAGGTTATTCAACTTTGGGTATTTATTTTTGTGTCAATAGGACGAAACGAATGAAAACTCACCACATATAGGATCTACGTATCACAAGGAGTATGTTGGTATAATTTATACTGAGTTTTACTTACGGTGGGGTGATTCCCAATTTTTAGTTACTACTCTAAAACACTTATACAGTGAAAATTATATCCCTAGGTTCATAGTACATGACTTATTTAGTACTTTTGTAATAAGGATGAGGAAAAGTAGCTTACCTGCACGTCGAATCCGTTAGAAAACTTGAATCTTCTTCCAATTTTTCCTTCTTTCCTTTCATGTTAGCTCTCTGAATCTTGCTTCTCAAGTGTGTGCTCTGGGCAATCTAAGTGAAAAATGAGAGAAAGAAACTCAATTTAAACTATCCTCCATCACGTGCCCGTTAAGAGAGCGCCCACTTAACTCCACCATCCCACATACTGCTACTACTGCTACACACACAAACACAGATATATATATATATATATATATATATATATATATATATATATATATATATATATATTCTCCTTTTTATATTGATAAAGACTCAAATACAACTATCCAACTTAATTAATATTTTTTTTTGCCCATTATTTCTTTATACACACCAATTATTTTTTAATAAATAATTTAATTTTATTAATTTATACACATAACGTATATTTTTAATACATGTGTATAATTGCACGTATGTACACGAGTAGACCATACAATTATGTATATTTATATATATTTTTATTTTTATTTAAATTAATTTACATGGCAAATTAAAATATGGAGTGTTACAAATCTCCCAAATTTAAGAAATTTCATCCTCGAAAAGGTTTTTCCTCATCTAGAAATTGCTTCCCCAACTAAGTAGTGAAGAGACCTGGAAATTGCTTTCGCATCTTATCTTCATGATCCTAGGTTTATTTTGCAACTTTTGTATTTTTCTGGCTATGATCTGAATAGGCTTTTCCTCATAAATAATATCCTCCGCAACTTTTATTTGTGCTAAATCAAAAATATGTGTCAGATTTGGATAACACTTTTTCAACATAGACACATGAAACATATTGTAACACCCCCAACCCCCGTATTCTTCACAATGAGTGTTTGGACTTAACCACTATTGAAACAGTAGACTTAACCACAAGGCGGGCTGGGTCCGGTGTTACTTTACAAGTGATGCACACTTGACTTTCTATTCCCAATATCCCATGCCTTAATACAAAAACTAAACAAGGTCACATAATAAGAGATAAAAGGAAATTCTAATCTTTATTAATTCATAAAGTGAATAGTACATAACTTTTAATTAAAAACAATTATAGCAGAATTCATAACAAAACTGGGCAAACATGCCCTACATAGAAATTTTCAAATAAAATCAAAAGAGATGCCTCAAGTCCTTGCATATTCAATTTCCTAAAAAATGTTAAAGGAAGAGTGAGCACTAAGCTTAGTAGATCTTAAACAACCATTTTTATATTCAAATCACTAACACATCTATAATTCAAACACTTTCAAAAATTAGGTGTTTCAAGCATAAAAATTGTGTAAAGTTGTAACTTAGACCAAAAAAATTTTTCAACCCTTAATGTTTTCAATTAAGTGACTCCTTAGAGTGAAATATGACATTTCTTAGTCTATTTCATTGCACTTTGCACTTAGGGACTCTAACCCATCAACTAATCACTTAGGTATTACAAACCTTATGAACTAATCATAAGAAGAGAACACCCATAACAATCATGTGTCTACTATGATGATATGTGGTTTGTACACCATCTTCTCATCTTAAATCTCATATTCATGAAATATAAATAAAATTTTAGAATATAAGAACAAGCTGGAAATAAATTTTAGAATTTAATAAATTGCAAAACAATTCACTCACCATTCAATATCATGAACCAAACTTTAAAATAACTCCTAAACATAATACTAAAATGAAATAAACATCATAAATGCATGATCTTGAATATTCATCAAAACTAAAACATACACATATACTGAAAAATAGAAGTGAAAATGTCCATCATGATTTCAGAAAAACACAAAAATGTCACACAAGAATGAACATGCTAATGGCTCAAATATGAAAAGAGTGTTTAAAAAAGCAACTTCCTCCTTAGATGAGATGTCTTCCCCAAACTCCAACAGAGGTTCCCTTCGCTTTAGCACTTTTGAATTTTAGCAAAACAACTCTCTACTAATCACTAAATGCTGGAACTAAAAGTTTCCCACCTTTGCACAAAAGAAAAGGAAAAGAAAAGAACAAGAAGAAAAAGTTTGAGAGCACTATAGTAAAAAATCTCTCTTGTTCTTGGAATGAGGGATAGGGGGGTATTTATAGGTCTTTTTCCAAGGACAAGGGGGATGTCCTAGGGTAGCTTGGGTAGCATGGGCAGCTTTTCACTTAGAGAAAGATTCCAAACACTAAAAGAGATACATGGCAAGTGAATTCATGGATCAGCAATCTTGCCTATTTTCTTATAGTACCAAGGAATATTCTTTACCACCTTTTCTAATTCAAATTTAGAGGATATCTTCATTCTAAAACCCTTCCATAACCATTCTGGACGTCCCTTAGTGAGAGAGAATGTTCTCTTGGAACCTTCTCCTTTGGTTCTCTTGCTTGCTAATCACACAAGCACACAAATAGTAATTATTCCTCTTTTTCTTCCTTGGACGTCCAATTTTGGTGAACACACTATCATTGCATGAGGGGGACACCATATCATAGTCTTAGACACTAACCTAGGTTCTAGGAAACTTTCTAATTTGAGCTAGACCCATAGATGGCACACCAAGTGGGCATATCCCCTAGATTTGGCGCCATGGCTAGGTTTCCCTTATGTACTTTCTATCTTTGTTTCTTATGTAGGGGTGACGGCTAGGGTTTGTAAGTGAGCATAAATTTAGATTTCAAACCTTTCTAATTAGTTTAGTTCACATGTGTGCACTCACACATGTGCATGGGTGGACCGATTTTGCTTAGGTGAGGCATGGAGCACATGATCACTAGCTTGGTGTATGGAATCAATCTTCATGGATTTCCAAATCCTCGGTGGGACATCCCATATGGATGGTGTACTGAATCACTTGTGTGGTACATTGGTGTAACACCCCAACCCCCTAGAGACAGGTTTAAGCTCAACCACAAGCCGGGTTGGGTCCAATGTTTCATTTACAAGTACACAACTTGCATCACTTTCTATTATCTCAAGTCTTATTATTTCACATTCAGCACACAACCCAAATAATTTAATTCTAATTTAATTCTAATTTAATAAGACTATTACAAGAGAGATAAAAGAAAAATTTTGATCTTTATTTATTGAACAAAATGAAGGGATATATGTTTGAAATTCAAATAATAAAAAGGGGAGTACATAACTCTAAAACTTAAAAGTAAAATTCAGCGAAAGTCTTTATTCAAAATTTGGGCAAAATGCCCTTACATAGAAACTTTCTAAAAATAGAGTTTTTAATCCCTTAGCAAAGCTTGATCATGTATTTCAAATTCTTGAAAAATAAAAGGAAGAGGTGAGCACATAGCCCAGTGGATCATTCATCAAAGTACTAATTTACTAATTCAAATCAAAAGTACATCCAATTTCAATCACTTACAAGCATTAAGCGTTTCAAACAATATCTTGTTAGTGTTGTATATTTGACCAAAAAGGGTTTTTAATCCCTTGATGTATTTATTAAAATACTCCTATTCTAGGATGGAATGAGAATTCATCTTGTTACATTTCATTAGAAATAAGGATCACATGTCCACATTCCAAGTATTTTAAAACACATCCACACTTAGTGATGTTACTCATATACACTAAGTATATGCAAAGAACACCCATAGCGTTACTTAGACTACTATGATGGTACGTGGTTGTTATCATCACTTTGTCATATTTAATTTCAAATAAATATGAAACAAGATCATAATAATTAATATTAGAATTTAAATAATCAATAGAACATGGAAACATACATAGCATACTTAAAAATTCAAAAAAATAAGCCTAAACATACATGGCATGCTTAAGCGTGTTATGCTATCATTTATGAATTAAAATATGAAAACATGTTAAATTTAAAATAAAATTTGATCAAACATGCTTCAAATTGTATTATAAACATGTTGAAAATTAAAAAAAACATGAATATACTAAAGACTTGAAGTAGTAAAGAAGGAGTTCTTGAAATCCCATCCACTTTAATTCGAGTTTCTTTGTAGAATCAGGCAGAGGTTCCCCTTATCCACAACTTTTAGAACTTCAAGAACTTCTAATCACCAACAAAAATACTTCAAAAACTCTCTAAAACACTAAAATAAGAACTTCTCACCCAAAAAGGAAAAGGGAGTGAGAAAAGGTGCCAAGAAGAGGGCAAGAATAAATAAAGAGGGAAGTGTCAACTCTTTGCTTTAGGATGAAATGAATGTGAGCAAGAGGGGGTATTTATAGGTGTTCATGATCACAAGGTCAGATCTAGGGCAGCTAGGGAAGCTCACCATGTTTGGGCATGTTTCCAAACTCATAAGGGGATGGTTTGGGTGAGAAAGGCAAGTGTGCTCATAGTTGGCAAGTGGGACCATTACGGTTTCCAATCCAAGTGTGAGCAAAATCTTTGAACCTTATTTGTTTCCTTTATGTGTGTGAACATAATTAAAGGTTTAGAATATATTCTAATCTCTCTTGGACATCCTCTATTAGTAAGGAAGCATTCTAATGTGTTGTGATTCATAAAATCAAATAAGTTTCTAATATGAGCACACAAAAACAAAGCTTTGAAATGTTTCTTATTTCCCTTGGATTCTCTCCCTTTTGGCGCCACATGTGAGCATGAGGCAAGTTTCTATTTTCTGATTTTTTTTTCTAGGTGAAAGAATCTTTCTATATCTCTTCAAATCAGCCACTCTCATTAAACTTCTACCTTGGGTTTGTCACATGTGTGTCCACACACACACTTATGAGACATTTTATATGTAACCTTAGTATACATGATCATTTATATTTGCACATGGAATCATTCTTCATGGTTTCTATATGTGTGGGAATACTTGATCATTTACATGGCACATGTGATCGTTCTTCATGGTTTCAAATAATGGACACGTCCCATCAAGCGTAGGGTAGTGTAGGGTGCACATGATGATGGTGTTCCACCCATGTGACTTGCACATGTTATGGGTGGCCATGACTTCATGGGTTCACAAAAATTAAATAAAAACTAATATCTCCTTATATAAATGAAAATATGATTTATATCCTATAGTTTTGGGAATCACATGAACCTAATGCACATTTTAAGGTCTAGTTTGACCCAAGGTGATTTTCCATCAAAAACTTTTCTTATTTAAGACCTAATGAGGTTAATAGGCAAATGAAAATCCAAATCTTGGCCAATTATTTTAATTTTTGGATATGTCATTCATTTTGTTAGTTCATGTAATTTTATTTCATTTCGAGTCATTTTGATCCCCCGATGTACCCTAAGTGACAATTCTTTCTAATTTGGACGCCCTGAAGTGCATTTGACAAATGAAAACCTTAACCTTGACCAATTGTTCTAATTTTTGGATGTGTTATTCATTTTGTTAGTTCAAGGTATTCCATTTCGTTTCAGTCATTTCGATTTCCTGAAGTACCCTAAATGACAATTCTTTCTAATTTGGACCCCTTGAAGGGCATTTGGCAAATAAAACCTTAACCTTGACCAATTATTCTAATTTTTTTATATGTTGTCCCCTTAGTTGGTTCATTTGGCAAACAAAATGAGAGTTTCAGGACCCTGCCAAATTTAGCCCCGAAATAAGCTCGGTTTCATTTTAAACCCAAATTTCACTAAATAAATGATAAATTTCATTTAATTGAGTACATAAAATTTAGGGTATTACAACCTAACCTCCTTTGAAAAACTTCATCCTCGAAATTTGTACATAACTAAGGATTTCTAGTGAATAGGTATGGATACTTGGTCTTCATCTCGTTTTCGAGTTCCCAAGTAGCTTCTTCCATCCCGTGATGTTTTCACAATACCTTCACTAATAGGATATCCTTCATCCGTAGACTCTACACTTTATGGTCAAGGATTCTGATAGTTGTTTCCTCATAAGTAGCATCATCTTTAATATTCACTTCTTCCTAGTGGATGATATGAGAGGGGTCAGGTTCGTACTTTCTCCCATTTCCTTTAATGTCTAAGACATAAGAGCTTAACATGGACTCTAGTATCTAGGTTACTCTCTCAGACTTATTGGCTTGGTTTGTGGATCTGGTTGGTAAAAATTAGCCACTTTAGTGAGATGATCCACAATTTCTCATACAATGTTTTCTCCATAAGTCTTAGGGTATCCTCAGCATCTAACCTAAGTTCAGTATGCTTTTTTTATTCAATTTCCTATGTTAGGCTTATGAGCTATTCGTCTTGCCTTTATTTACCCTTGATCTAATTGGAAAAGATCTGGAGGGCAAGACATGTTATATAGATAGCCACTTTTTTCATATAGGGTCATACCCGGCCTAAAGTTCTCAATCTATTTGAAGGTCAAAGTTTCTTTGTCATACCCCACTTCCATCTTAATAGACTCAACCACATGGCAAGCATTGGGTTATTACTAACACTTTCTATTCCCAGACTTTCTATTTTGAACCTTCAAAATGTAACAACAAGGATTCTTAAGGGAATAAGTTTCATTTATTGAAAAGAATAGGTAGAAAACCTTATCAAAGCTTAAAACTCATAAATGCTAACATATAGCAATTTTAAATAAAGGGCTAATCAAGTTCTCCTAATATTTTTTATACTAGGGTCTCTAGGGTAGGTCTTGATTTTCTTGAGCCTCAATAGCAAACATTCTGGCCTGGTTTTGCCCCTGGTTGGCATTCTGCTGTTGTTTTCTGCCTTGAGGAAAATCATTCTGACCTCCTCCCTAAGTGTTTTGTGGTTGAGGAACCTGAGTGGGTGTAGTCAGGCAGTTTCTTGCCAAATGACTCTTCTGTTTGCACATATAGCACAGTCCCTGCTTCCACGCCTGTTCCTTTAGTTCATAATTATTTTGCCCCTGATTCTGAATTTGTGGTGCCTTCCCACAACTCTTATTATTTTTTTGGGCCTCTAGGTTCTCTATTTCATTACTAGGCCTCTTGTTCTTACCTCTCAACCTCTATTCTAGGTTGAATTCTTGTTCTAGTGTTAGGGCCTTTTCCATGACATCTTTGTAAGTCTTTAAGCCCAGAGTTTTCATTATATTTCGAATTTCCATCTTGAGACCCTGTGTAGATCTATTGGCCTTTCATTTCTCTTTCCTGATCAGATCAAGGGAGAATTTGGCCAATTCGGTGAACTTCTTTTCATATTCAGCTACAGTTATGTCCCTCTGATTCAGTCGAACAAAGTCCTATTGTAGCTTGCTCAAGGTTGCCTCTGGAAAGAACTTTTCGTAAAAGATTTCTGACAAGTTCTCCGAGCTCATGGCATCCACATCTGTATTAGGATCCATCTTCATCATACGCCACCAACTTCTAGCTAGTCCTTTGAACTGGTGCATGGCCAATGTCACCCGTTGTAATACCCCAGAATTTTGTCAAATAATTAAATAAATTAATTTTAAAATTCTTTTGGGTGCAAATTGTGGGATAACACGTGAAAAATAAAGTAAATTAGAGTTATTGTGAAAATTAAACAAATAAAACCTTAATTTGATAATTAAATGAAAAATTGCATAGAAAAAATGCATATGATTAAATAAAATGCATTTATTAAAAAATAAATCAAACATTATGTGAATATTAATGTATAATTATATAATTTATCACTTGAAAAAAATAAATGAAATAACAAATAAAATATAATTTAAGGAAATGAAAAATATGGATTATTTAATAAATAGCATTATTTAAATGTTAAAGAAATAGAAATATATAAGATAAATGTAATATTAAATAAATTAGAAAGGGAAAATAATAGGAAACCTTCAAATTAGC
>JAJIYU010001769.1:0-33863 GCA_030144865.1 Tinospora cordifolia
TCACGTGTGGATCGTCACCCGATGAAAATCGAGATGCTACGTTAGGTTTCGTTCTGTCAAAATCTTTTGTTCAAAATCAAGTTCATGACCCTTTGTTCTCAAATCAATATCTGGGTAATTATTTATCAAAATAAAACATCAAAAGGCTCCTCAAATTATTTACTGGATTAACCAATACAAATCATCGATAATGCAGCGAAAATCCCTAAAATTTTTCATTCAAACCAAAATCGTTAACCGAGTAAAGTCATTTAAAAAATACAACAACCAAGTTAGAATCAACAAAATTACATTAAAACAATTCAATAAAATACATAAAACTTAACCTTCAAGTCACCTATCCCGGACGACCTCCCCGTGAGGTGTCCAATCAAAGTGTGAGTCTTCTGACGTAGTTTACCAAACTCTAAGTCCATGTGTACCTGGAAAATAGAAATGGGAGTGAGCTCGAAAGCTCAATGGATCGATCCTACACATCACATGCATTATACAGACTCAATCCAAAACATTACAAACACTTTTAAACATTAGGCGTTTCAAACATTCATTTAGTTTTGGTCAAAGTCTAAGATCGGAAAAGGGTTGAGATGTCTCTCGGTATTCCCTGTGATCCAATCTAATCTCAGAGGGTTTCAATAACCGTCTAAAATCAATCGACACTCACATCACAACCCAAGAGAGCGTACTTACCCAGGCATTGTACCATCTCTCAAAGACTTCGAGCTGTCACAGTCAGCTCTGGTTGGGAATACCTACGATCCACCTTGTGGCTCGACGATCTCAAACAGTGACATATAGGAGATGCCACCTCGATCGCTTCAAGCTCGTCAATCGTACCGGTACGTGGATTCTTAATAAACCATCGTCTTAATTTAGTTTTACAACCATTTCATTCATGCCAATCATCATGTATATCATGGAAAATAGATCAAAGAATGCAGGCCATTCACATGCGTAAATAATGAAGTCTAACTGCGTGATTTCCTATTAATGCATGCTATAAATAAACAAGGCACAAATTTAGTAAATCATCCATCATCCAATCATGCAAAACCAATTCAATAAATTTCCTAACGAAATTATAGTAATCCTAGAACTATTCAATCAAATGCTTTGAACCTTAAATCCATATAATACAGATGAGCAAGGAAGTCACGCCCACCTAATTTCGTCGACTTTCAGGGCTCCCTTGCTTTGCTTCGAGCCACTAGATAGTTTATAGTGTAAAGATCTGAAATTCAACACTTAATAACATTATTCTTAAGCTTAATTTATTTTCTAATTAATTATGAAGTATAAATATCAACTTGGACTATTTTTGAGTTAATTCTAAATTTTAGAATTTCGTATAGTCAAGCTAAAACGATTACTAAGTTCTTAAAATTTCTTGATTTAAAATTTAGCTTTTATAAGTAATTCCTAAACTTCTCAAACTTATTTACTTTTAAATAAATAATTCATTTAGTGTTGAACAATTTACTTAAAACATTAATACTTTTATTTCTAATATTTTAAACTAAGTCCAGAATTTCTATTTTTTATCTAGTGAATCTTCGCAAATTTAAATAATCTATTTAGATCGTAATTATATTTTGTTACGAACAAAATAAGACTTCTTGATGTTATATGTTTTATTTTAGAGCCCAAAATTTTAATATTTTCTTATAACGGACTTTTAAGCTCCTAGGGTTTATTTTTTTTCATGTCTTTAACTAATTTACTTTATTAAGTTTTTGAACTTCTAATATTAAAGAGAATTATTTTTTCAATCCTAATTCAAAAGATTAATTGACATAATTCCATTAAATTAATTAATCCTCATGTTCAAAAGTTTATAATTAATCTAGTATTGACCTTTTTTTTGAAATACTTTGAAAGCCACTTTTGAAATGATACTTGGTTTCTAATTATAATGTTACTTACTCTAATCCTACCAATTTTTTTTTCCACAAGCTTAAATACCATGGTAATAATAAATCTTCAAAATGAAGGGAATTTAGCTTACCCTATTGATATTGCCCTTCACGGACCAGATTCTTCACACCCACATCAACGCACGGTTGGTAATTGTCTTCTTCATTCTCCCTTTTCATTTCCCTGTTATTCTCTCAAACATCACACACCATAACAGCCACGTCAATGATGCACTGCCTAATCCCACAACACCACGAACTCCCCTGTTTTATGTTTCACAAACCAACAGCTGCAACTCATTACAGCAAACAACGGATCCTTCTTCCATTTCTTCTTTACCTCGTCTCTTCGTTGTGTAGGAACGCACCAGCAACAAGGCTGCAACATTTCTTCTTCTTTCTTGCCCAAGAAATAGAACGGTTGGCTACGTCTTCTTCCTTGCGTCTCGGTCTAGAACAGAGCAATCAGATTGCTCTATTCTTCGTTCTTCTTCTCTGTTCGGTGGCCAGTGAGCAACAGCAACAGCAAACTATGCTGCTCCCTGTTTTTTTTGTCTTCCCATCACAGCAACGAGACACGCCACCTACAGCAGCTCACGGATCAAATTCACACGGCAGCAGTAGCTGTGGCATTTACAGCAACAACCATGACAGCTACAACTTCTTTTTTCACACTAGGTTTTCTCTTCTTCTCTGTTCACCTTAACAATCAGCACTAGCAGCCTCTTCATTGCAACAACAGAAACAACAACTACTCTGGTAGTAGCAGCGTCGGCCGTTAATGCACCACCAGCTTCCATCCTGTTCCCAATTTCACACTCTGTTTTCCATGCTCGGCCAACATCCCAACTTCATGCTCTGTTCTTCACGCACCCATAGCAGCAGCTGCACAGCTCCTCCTCGTTCGGCTGCAACATCTGATAGCAGCAGCAGCTGCAGGGCAGGTTCTTCCTCTTCTCCTATTCTGCGTCGCTGCAGCAGCAGCAACCCATCAGCTGCACCTCTTCTTCTTCATTCCACAGCCCGGCTTCTGTCCAGTGGTAATGGCAGCAACATCAAGTGTTGCTTGCTTTAATCCATCCGATTTCATTCTTCCTTTGTACGCCACTCCAACACCGCCCAAATAGCTAATTTCGGTCCCTTCTTCTCATTTCCAAGCAATTCAGGACTATTTTTCTCTTTCACTTGTCTTCTTTAACACATTTCCTTCCGCCCAATTTTAAATATGATTGCATGTGATTTATTTCATTTTTTTTTTCTACCTAGGCATCATGGTTTATCTTAAAACTTTATTATAAGTTTGCATCAACATTATTTAGTTACTCCTTATCGCAAGTTTGTGCGTATATCATTATTATTCATTTAATGATGTTATAGACTCATAAGATTTTTGATATAGATATTAATGTCTTTGATATATGTGTATAATCCCCTCTTGATGCATAAATATATAGACATATATATATTTGTTTTTCTACACGTCAAAAATTTCATTTTATGAATCCATATACACTTATACATTACATTAGTTTAATAAATTTTTTTTTGTGATTAATTTATTTCATAAAATTCTTCTATCATCGCGTTCGCTGGCATCGCAAAATTTTCATTCATTTTTTTTTCAAGCCACGATTTCTAAGCATATGTTTAATCGTCGTTATTTTCTTATTTTTATATTTTCGCTATTTATTTACTAAAGAATATTATATTTTATTTATCAAATTATTCACTCGCGACGTGGCACGCTCGCAAAGTTCCGGGATGTCACAGCGTGTGCCCTTGATTTAACAACTAGTTGGAAGTGTTTGAAACACTCTTTTGAGGAGAAAGAAGGAAGGAGCATTTGGAATCGAGGTATAATACGTTTTATTTGGTATAATGCTTGTGTTAAGTCTAGTATTAGTATATTAAATCATTGTGAATGAGAGGATAAGAAGGAAACTTGCACGAATGTGCAATTTCTGAAAATTTGCCTGACTACTGCAGTAGTGCGTATTGCCTATTCTAATGACCTCAGTAATGCATCCTAGACCCTGTTTTTGAGTTTCAAGCACACATACGAGTTATTGTAGTAGTACCCTTTTTTTCTGCGGTACACAGAGGAAAAACATCATAGTACTTGATCGTTATGACCCTCGTACATATCATATGCCTTATAGATTAAGGGATCATTGTACTATAGTTTGAGAACAATGAATACTTCAATTCTCAATGATGTATTGGATATTAGGTTGAGGATTCTAAATCATCGAGGAAAAAGTAAGAACAAGTGAAGTGAAATAACAGGTGGAGATGATTATCTTGCTTTCTAGTCTTATTTTAGTTTCAAATATTGAACATGATTGTTATTTATTCAATTTGAACTCCTAGAAGCATGCTAGGGTGTATTTAAATATTAATTTGATTTCGTGATATCTTTTGTTGTGTATAAATGATGTGTAACATATTTAATGTATTCATGCTTGTTGTTTACTCACTTCCTGATATGAGATTATATGCATGTTTAAGATTACAGGTTCATTCGTTACGTTCTATTCCGAGATGATAAGCATGATGACAATAAATTATTGTGTGTAACTGAAGTAAGTTAACTTAAGATTCGAACTATATACCGGCACAGTGGTCCACAAGGGATCACTATGGCTATTCTCGCAAATGGAATGATGGGTTAGCCCCTAATTCCTGATGATAAAACAATAGGTGTGACCTTAAATCTCTAGTGATGAAGTGATGGGTGTGACCCTAGTTCCAGGGTTGGATAATGGGTGTGCCCCATTAGCCCTTAGGAATCTGGCATATAGTGTATTTTCCTTATTTTCTTTATATGATGATGATAAGATAACACCAAGGTAAAGCCTTTCAGTCAAATTTAACAACTAATAAATAATTAAATATTTGAAATGCCTAATGTATATAGAGTGTTTGTATGTTTGATATTTTGACTTGAATCATTTTGTAGATGTACTATGTATGATCTAATAGGTTCTTGAGCTCACCCCACCTTTCCATTTCAGGTGATCTTTGAGGTTGTTTGAGTCGATACTACCATTGAGTATTGTAATAGCTGCAAACCTCACTGTCGAGGTTGTTATCAGAGTTTTATTTGTTTGAGTAGTTGGTTTAGACTGGGTGTATAACCCTTCAGACTAATTTAAATTATTAATTGTTTTTATGGTTTTGACTTTGGCTACATAGGCCATGTTTAGATATATCAGTTGAAAACCTTGTTCCACGTCTTATTAAACTTCAAATGTTGAAGTTAGTGATTTAATTATTTGATGATCTCTGCATACTTTCTATGTGTTACCCCTTTGAAGTGTTCAAAGGGTTGATTAATCATATATGTGAGCCCTTTGAAGTGTTCAAAGGGTTGATTAATCATATATGTGAGTTCTGGTGCGTCCAAAATGTGTTTAATGTGATTTGAAATGTAGGAAAAGTAACATTCTGATTTTTGGCAAATGACACGTGTATACATATTTAATGTAGAATAGGTGCACTTCTCCATGCGTGACCCTAATGCGGCAGAAACGAAGAACCAAGAACTAGGGTGTTACAGTTTGGGACCCACATTTTATTCATGTTTTAATTTATTCACATGTTGAAGTCGACCGTGGGGCCATGTACTCATTACTTCATATGAATTTACGCCACAGGGCCAGAGTTTTATTAATTGATGAGATTATCATGATTCTGCCAAGTTAATGCATCATCCTAATATTTTAACTACGCATGTCATTTATTAACATGTTGTTGCACTCTGATATTGTATGAGATGGTTTGTGATTAATGTGAGGAAAGAAGTAATATCCTTATTTCTGGACAGTGAGAGTAGAAGTGACTGCTCAAGAATGTGATCATGTCTTGAGTTGACAAACGAGTGTGTCGCCTATGATGAGCTACGAAAGGGTCTGGGGTGTTACAAACATACATTCATGTGGGGTTGTGCATGACTTACATAGCCAACCTAACCTAACCTAACCGGATCACATTTTGGTAGGTTTATAATACTTAACGGGGGAAGTCGGTGTTGTTAACCTCCTACCTAAAATATTCAGGTAACTTTTTGAATTTAACATATTAAAGTTGATTTTAACAACACTTGCTAAGTAATACGTGTATAATATATTTACATTTGAATAAATATGTACAAAAAATATATTTTCATTGCAGCTTCACAAAAGAACAAAAAAAAATATGAAAAAAGTTAGGGCCCTTCACAAAGAAAGGCTCCAAGAATAAGTACAAAATTTAACTATTGGGTCCTCAACTATTGTGGTCTCTTCCTTAGAAAAAAAAAAGGGACGAGAAGGAATGACTTTTGGTGAGGGAGGGGGCATTCATCAGCAAATCAGCCCCCATTGAATCCAATGTTGGTATTTAAAGACGGTGTAAGGTTTCCTTTAAATATCTCCTCCCCACTAAATTTCATTCATTTCCTTCCATTTCCCTCCAATGAAGATAGGATAATAGTAGGAGCCCTAGATTTATTATTATTATTATTATTATTTGCATTTGCATTTGCAGGGGAGGTTTCTCTTTTTGAGAAGACACAACTTAAATGGGATCTCTCATTGTGAGAGGCTCTCATATCGATATATGTATTTTATAATTTTATATTTTCTTGGAACCTCTTTTAAGAGACTACAATAAGAACATCTTTGTTAAGTACACCCAATAACTGAACGGATCCGACCGATAGCAAAATGGGTTGGATGAACATAGGCATTTCAAGGTGGCATTGCAATATCATTCCATAGTCATGGCCTCATAGGCTAGTGTAATTTGAGGTTAAAGTTGAGTGGAACTCAAGTAGTGCACAACCCCATGTACATGTTACTGAGAGAGACCTACGTATACATACCATATCACCCCATATGTGAGATTTATATGGATGAGTAATGCATGGACTTTGAAAAATCATAAGTTATGCTATCAGTGGTTTTATTATGAGATTTTTACAAGTTGTTGGTGGCGTTGGATAATAGTTATCTTATGTTTATCAAGGTTTATGTGTGTGAGATGACCTAGTTATAAGTGAATCTTTGTCAGAGTTTCATCGAAGAATTAACTAGAATTTTTAGCTATTCTGGTAAAGATAGTGTTAGTATATTATTATAATATCTTATTTATCATATAAGATGTTATATAATATATTAACATATCTTATCAATTATTACAATATCTTATTTATCATATAAGATATTATATAATATATTATAATATCTTATCAGTTATTATAATATAATATATAATATCTATTCTATATCTTATGTTTATATATTTCCTTTTATATATTTATGATATTATCTGTTTATACCATTGTAATATCATTGTAATTCAATTCAAATCAATATTATTTCATCTTTTCATCATGGTATCAGAACTAGGTTCTATGTAATTTTTTTTTTTGGCATTCCGCCGGCCAACTGGCTGGCGGAAATCAGTGAAATCACGATGTTTGGCCGATGAAAATCAGTGAATAATATTTTATTATTTTGGTTTCTGTTAGTTTCCTATCCCCGTCGTGATCGTTGCTGGCCATCCTGCTCACAGTCGCTGCCAATCTTCCGTCTGCCTCTGTTCCTGTCGTTTCTGTTCACCACTGCTACCCTTCTCCCTGCTCGCCGGTGCTGCCCCTTTTTTGCTCACCGTTTTCTTCTGCCATTTTTTTTAGCATCTGCTGCTATTTTTTTCTTGGTCGTCGACGCCATTTTTTTTTTCATTTGCTCACCACCGCACTGCAGCAAAACTCTAGCTTTCACAAGATCGTCATTCTGTACACCGTTTTAATGTTTGTTGTTGCTGATCGTGCAATGATTCTCTACACCGAGAATGAACCAGAATCACCTATTATGGTAACAATCGCCTCTAGTTCGTTGTTCGGCGTTGCAAATCGTATTTGCTGTGTTTGCACCACGATTGCCGTTATTTGTTGTTTTTTCGACCATTGTTCATTGTTCACCTCGCACCATTGACGTTGCTACTAGTGCTGGTCCGTCGAAGTCTTTGCTGCTGCGTCGCCGACCCTGCCAAAATATATATATATATATCATATAAACTTGAAGTTTATATGATATCATAATATTATATTATTATATAAACCTGAAATTTATATAATATTATGATATTATATTTATTTTTTATGCTCTAATTACTGCGCTTGTTATGTCACGGTATCTCCCGTGCCGCATCTTTTTCTTGTGCACTAATTACTGCGCTTGTTATGCCACGATATTTTCCGTGCCGCATCTTTTTTTATGCGCTAACTATAGCGGTTGCTATGTCACGGTATCTCCCGTGCTGCATCTTTTCTTGTGCGCTAACTATTACGCTTGAATAGTTATGCTTTTGTGTGAGTGAGGATACAACTCTTGTAGAAATTGTAAAAAGGAGCCCCGATAGGAACTCAAGCTAAATATTATCCTAGATCGCCAATTTCGGAGGCTAAGGAGGGTCCAAGCAACTCTTTTATAAATGGCAAACTAGTATTTTGGGAAGGAAACAACTAAATTGAGATATTTGTTGGATATTAGCTAGAATTGGGAAAAAATGTAAGATTTTTTCGTGACCAAACTGTACTCATTCAATCAGCATTAACCATGGGTAATGGTACTTGAAATACTGAATTACTACAAGCTAAATTCCTCCCAGCTGGTGTAAAGGTGATACACTAAGTCTCTTAACAAATAGCTCGTGGTTCGATTCAATGATCTAGCATTATGAAAAGGATAGAATTACAAGGTAGGCAGATACCACATGCCAATGGACATATCTAAAACCTATGCATCTCTTTTGACTCAAATCGACCTTCAAGTTCGCGTACTATTGTTTGAAAATTAAAAAAAAAAAGAAATTTCTAGCAAAGCAAAAATTTTATTTTGGAAGGTGCTAAGCAATTTGTTCCTCCACTTGGACAAGTCTTGTAGAAGAGATGTTTCACATGTGTTGGAGGATGCTTTGTGTGTTAAAAGGGCCTAGATTCTAGTTCATTCTTCTTTCTTTTTTTAAATATATAATGATCAAATCCGTACTTTGGTTACTACTTTCTTTAATGAATAATTTTAGGTAGATATGAGTGGGCATGGATTTAGTTGGACAGGTCATAACTTGTGTAAAATCTAGATATGGTGATTATTCTCCTATTGTCACTATGGATAAAAATGCCGCAAGTTTTTTTTTTTTTTTTTTTTTTTTAATGGTATTGGCTGTGGAGGATGTGAAATCACATAATAGACAGAAGAATACCTTGTCTCCTATCAAGCAAATCACAATTCAATAGTAGAAAGTAACACGTTGAACCAATATTTGAGGTCTTGGAAAGCTTTTTCTCATGGTGCGTACGAGGTTGACAACTGATAATCAAAACAAGGTTGCTTTTGTTGAACAATTATTAGAAATAAAAGTGACATGAGATCAATGATTAATAACTATAAGAAGGGAAATATGGTGTTGATATTGTTAAAAGCGTAGCAATTAGATATCTCTATCTAATAGCTCTCGAATCAGGTTGTAGCCATGCTTGAGTTGAATCAAACTGAATAATAACTATCAATCTTATAAACTTAAATAGTCTTTCTCAAGCTAAGGACATCCCTTATGGTTAAACCGATGTCAAGTTTAATATATCATTTACATCACCAATCTACCATTCACATCATTAATTTATCAAACTCTCATTTATTAAATTATTATCTATAATGCTATCAGTTCATTAGACTGTACTGTGTGGGTCCCGCACTCATATCAATTCATTACAATATTTTATTTATAAAATACATATCTTTTTTTTATAAATATCTATTATTTACATTTTAATAAAAAATATATATCATTATTTCAATTTACATAAAAACTTTATTACTTATAATTATATATTTAAAAAATTAATTATTTATAATATTAATTTTTTGAAATTAATTATTATTAATGCAAAAATAAAAAATAAAAATAATTATTTAACATAAAATACTATTTTTCTATTTATTTATTAAAAAATAAATGATATATATATATTCTATTTATATAATAATATATAAGTAATATAATATATATATATATATATATATATGTAATTATTTATATGTTATAAAAATATATTTTTATAATTATTTATTTAAGTAATTATTTTATGAATTAAAATAAATAGATTGTAATTTTTATTTAAGATATTACTTTTAAACTTATTTATTAATTTTAATAATTTAAAATATTTAAAATTATTTATTTATTAAAAATAATTATTTTAAATATATATAAAATAAAAAACTAAACGTTTTAAACCAATAGCCGTTAAAATTATATATTATTTAAAATTAATTAAAATTATATATATTATATTATTTTATGATTTATTTATTTATAATTATATATTATTTTATTCTATGATTTATGTATTTATAATTATATACTTCATTTTACAAAATTATTTCTACTTTTTTTAGTAATGTAAATTATATTTTAACATATTATTTTATTTTATAATATATATATAAATAATATAATATGTTAAAAATTTAAAAACGAAAATTAAAAAAATAATTTTTTTTTTAATAAGGCACCCCGAGCGCTCGAGGCACCCAGTCCTCGTTAGATGCCCAACAATGGGCATCTAATGAGGCGTAGATGCATTGAGCGCCAGACGCTCAATGCATCTGCGTTGCTGTTGCCCAAGCTGGGCGTTTGACGAGGCGTAGATGCATTGAGCGTTTGGCGCTCAATGCATCTACGTTGCTGTTGCCCTACAACAAGTTTATTTATTTTTTTTATCATCATTAAAGATCTGCATTTTTTTGACGTTTTTATTTTTCTTTTAATTGTTGAAGAAGTACCTTGTGCTTTTTAAAGCCAAAGAAGAAAAGGGTTTTATTTTAAAAATATATTTATACTAAAAACTTTGATAAAAACCTTGGTAAAACCTGAGAAAGGTTTCCAACTTTTAGATGATTTGGGGATAAAAATTAATAATTGGTGGGTGGCCTCAGAGATTGACGCCTCTTATTTTTATCTCTTCTTTTTATCTTTATTTTCACAATAAGTTGGCAAACATCCACCATGAGCTAATGTGTCAAAAACTTAACTTGTATGAAAAAGAGAGTTTCTTTTTTTTTTTTCCCTCTCTATTTTGAGGTTTGAAAAAAATATACAATGACTATTTTTGAAAAAAATCCAAAATTTAAGTGATCAAATTGTTCAATATGAAATTTTAAAATAGTAAAGTTTAGAATTTAAACTCGATCTCACCACATTAAAAATTAACAATAAGAACATTCTTTTTAAACCAGTATTTATTTTTTATTAATAAAAAACTAATAGCATAAAATTTCAAACCAACAACATTATTCAATTTTAATCCTTTTCTTTGATTATTATTAGTAAACTCTTAAAGAATTAGAAGAAGGTGACGTGTGATTTAATAAAAATTCTTATTTTACAGATATAAAAATGAGAAACCGTCATCCTACCCAATTCCAATAAGATATCTTGAGGCGTGTCTTATATTACAAAAAGTCAACAACATTCAAAGTAAGTTTGATTATAAATATAAAGTCAAAAGATGGTTACCAATGAGTAGTTGGTTTAGTGGTCTGCTCGCCGAGGTTTCGATTTCTAGTCTTGTGAATGCAGCATCACTGGTTGGGAGGCATCAACCCTGAAAATGAAAACGGTATAGAAGGCCAAGGAAAGATTAATCTTGAGGTGCTCGTGAAGCTGGCCTAAAAATACTTTCTCAGAAGGAACCAAAAAAAATTCAAAAGATTGTTAACAATAGATCTACAAAAAAAGTTAAAGCCTTTTAATAAGGTTAGTAATTAAACAAAGAAAATTATCAAATAAAATTATATAAAGATTATATAAATTAACTATTATAATTTTACTTTAAACTTTTAATAATTTTGAAAAGAAGTAGAGAATCAAATTTAAAGTTTAGGAGAAAGTTGGGACTATGCAACTCTAGAGTTCCTTAAATTTCTTTTAGTAAATCATGAAATAAAAATAAAATAATACTTATTAATCCTGGTAAAAGAAAAATCCATAAATGTTACATGACAAACGTGTCCTGCCACCAAGACCACTTGGGCAATAAAACACCTGGAAAAAATCATTTTAATTCTCACACGTGCGCAGGAAAAGCGTAGCAGCAGACCCATGTAATATTAAATATTAATCGTGGGCGATATGGTCAAAACAACACTTCGATCCAATGCAAAGAGAGGGTTCGAGACGAATTCACGTCGGGACAGAAAGGGTATAGTGTGGGATTCTTTCCCTCTTCGCTTCTCCCCTCTCACACAACACACGCACAACATTTCAGCACGCTCTCATGCATATAAATACAGATTTGTTCATTTCCTCGTCTGCGAACATCGCAGCGAGACGAGTTAAAACCGAAGCGAACTGCAGATACAATACGAATATATAAGAGAAAGCGAATAACACACAGCAGCGACAAAACCCTAAATTATATTTTGTTTTTGCTTTTTATTCTTTTAATCCATGGAAGCAGCATCGGTGGATGCCGAAGCGCCTGCGCCTGCGGTTGCGGCTACTGCCGCTGCCGGTGATGCGCAAGAAGAACCGAAGAATGAGAACGATGAAGAGAGCTTGATGTCTAGAGCGAACGATTTGATGGCCAAGATCACGTCTTCACAGACTAACCCTAGCCCTAAGGTCCTTCATGCCCTAGCTTCTATTCTTGAGAACGAGGAATCCAGGTTTCAATCTCTTTCTTTCTCCTTTGTTACTGTTGGTTTCTGTTCTTTTTCGGTTCCGGCGAAGAACCATTGTAGTGTCGGTTTGTGGTTGTTGAGCGCGATTTCTTGATTTTGAAAATTTAATGCGGTGAGGGAGCTGGGACTGTGGGATTCTACTGATTTTTGATTCGCTAGGTTTTCGTTGCTAGGCCTGCGGGTCATAAAGAGGGAGGCTGAATATCTGGAATGCGGTTTTTCAATGCCCGACGTTTTTGTTTTCCTTTTTTTTGTTTGTTTTCTTGAGTAATTATGAATCGAGGGTTGAATACTATCTTACTGTTTTCCTCTCACCTTCGCCGCTGATGAAGGTTGACGTTGACTATTTAAAGGACTTCAATCTGACGGAGGGCTCTTGCATGGGTGCGAGGGAGAAGTGCCTTTGCTTGTTTAGTGCTCTGATTTGGCATTTATTGTGATCACATTGAAAAATGTTGGAGAGCACAAGGGCTTTCTGCTTTAGTCATTTTATCTACAGCTAGGTGTTAACTGTGAATAATGGGCCAACTTGATTCAGAGCGTGCTGAGTTTCTGTTATGCCAGCGGACATGATGTCAATTGGAAACTAAGTGCGAACTACTAAAAACCTTGCAGGGGTTACTAATTTTGATATATTCACTTATGTAGTCCATAGAAATGCAGCAATAGAAGGTGTACTTGCTATTTAAAGATTATTTTGTCCTTTGTGAGGACTAAATGCTGTGTTCAAATGTATTAAAAATGTTGGATGCCTTTAGAATTATCATGCGGTATTCTATTTTGTACTACTAACATTATTTATCTGATATAATGTTGTGATTTTCTTCATATAAGCAAGGTTTATCGGCTGTTATTGATAATGTCAGTAATTTTAGATAGCATACTGTTCCTGGAAAACTGGCTTGTTTTTGTTTTATTAATTTAAATTAATGCTTTCTGTGTCATTTTTTTAAATTTCTGTTCCATTATTATACTATTACTTAGTATGAGTACTACTGCATTTTTTCAAATGTGTACTACTGCATTTTTTCAAATGAGTACTACTTATTACTAGTATTACACTTTTACAATTACTGTTTTCAAATTTCTCAATGTAGTAAAACCGGGTACTTTCTCTGTTGTAAATTTCCAACTTTGACAACCTTTTGATTAACGTATTTCCCTTTGGGTTATCGGTTTCTGTTCCTGATCCTTCATCAGAGCATACCTTCTTGTCTATTCTCAGTACTTTTTGTTACAATGAAAAGGTCCATTATTACATATTTCTCTTCATGCTGGACATGCTGCAGTGACTTATTTTGTTGTGAAAGTCTTGTTCTACCTTCAGTTGTCTGCTTAATATTCAACATATGTGTGCACAGACACATTCCAAAGGCATCCCCACAGTTATTTCGAGCTCATAAAACTATTTTTCTTCTTAATTATGATTTATGGCCTGTTACTTGTGTGTGTCATTGCAATTGATTCAATTGAAAATAAATCAAAATATATGAGGTAGACCTTTACAAATGCAGAATCCATTGTTCTTGTGATTGATTATCTAGTAAAATGTATGTATGTATGTATGTATGTATATATATATATATATGCAGTCTACAAATTAACTGAAAAATTTTGTCGACAACAGTCTGTTTGTTTGTTCCCAATAGAGTTGCCGACTTTTTTTTTCATTCTATTTTACTTCTTTATCCAATTTCTCTTTCTCATTTTGGTGGATGTAAAATCTAAATTTTTTCATTGGTCTATCTCTTAATGCATCCTGTGTTGGATAAGTTCTTTTTTGGGGCAAGATCAGTAGTTGAAGTTATTTCATATTGATCAGCTTTGCTCCTTATGTTTATGAATTTGTCATTATTTTATATCTTTCTTCTATTTGGGATTTGTGCTTAAATGCAGTGTGCTTGTAAATTTTTGAAGCAAAGTCTAGGTTTTCTTGGGTTGGGAACTCATTTAGCTTTTTCTTTTAGAGAGCAGTACATGGAGGACATTTTCCTCCTTGATATTAATGGCTTTGGTTCATGAGAAAGAAATGGTCATTGAGGATGACAGATTGACTCACAAGTGGTCTTCAACTTGTTAGCCTTTTCTACCGACAAAAAATATGTTGTATAAAGTGTGTGCATACGTGTTTATAAAGTTAAAAATAAATATGTTGTATTAAGTGCGTGCATATGTGTGTATAAAATTAAAAATAAATATGTTGTATTAAGTGTGTGCATACGTGTCTCCAATGACCTGCACACAAATGGAATATTTTGAGCTAGATTATGGACACTATTCCGAAAGATAGGTCGAAAAGACAAAAGTATCCCAAGCAACCATCAACACCTTCTCCTGACTATAAAAGATTTCAATGTTCTTTTCTGTCCAAATTGATTTGATAATTGTAAAGACCATCACTCTCCAATAATCTTTCCATTGTCTTTTGAAGGTAATTCTCATCATGAAAAGCCCACAAGTAAGACACATTAGGCAATGAATCCCAATTCTATAAGGAATTACGCTTGCCATAGTTTCTTTTAGTGATAGAACAATCAACTAAAAGATGTTGATTAGTTATTGGACTCTCTTGCATTCTAACAAAGACAGCATCAACCCAGGGAGAGGGTCTAGTGTTTGAGTCGCCATTGAAACACATCTATATTGTTTAACCTATCATGAGCAATGGTCAATCTCAAATTTTGACCTTCCAAGAAATGTGATCTTTCTATATAAAGTTATGATGGAAGGAGAATAAGGGGCTTAGGGCTAAGTAAGGGGTCAGAGAAGATACTTCACTTCATTCTCTAGTGGAGGGATATCTTCTTTGATGAAAGTTTTGAGATGGTCTAATCCTCCTCTCCAATTCCATTCATGAAGAAGAAATTGAAAAAAAAATTGGAATGATTAGACTTGGAGGCTAATTTGTAAATGTTTGGAACCATACACAATTTGGTTATGCCACATCAAGTGTCTTGCAAAACTTGAAATGATGACAGCCACCCACCTTAAATCTAAGAATGTTAGAAAAATGAGGGTAAAGAGGATACACTTCGATAAGTGACATTGCTCATGCGCTAGCATCACACGCATTTTGTTGATTCTCATGATGACTAATAAGTACCTTGACGGCTTGACCCAAAATGTCATTTTCCTTAAGAAAGTGCTACAACCAATCACTTGCTGAAGCAATACTTTCAAGTTTCTAATTTTGATCCCTAAACCTCCTTGGTCCAACTTCTTGCTAATCGAGCACCATCAAACTAGTCCTTTTTATTTTCTTTGTCCGGTTTTTCTTCCTTTTTTTTTTTTTTTTTTTTTTTTTGGGTTAGAAACTTTCCCAAGAGGCTACCAACTTGCCACCTTCTTTGTAATTTTGAGGATAGATAGAAAGTAAGTAGGCATAGCTTTGAACCCACATTTGAGTTTTGATGGGACCTGGTCTTCCACCTTTTGGAAGAAAATTTCTTCTTTACCTATCAAATCTCTGAAAAATCTTCTAGATGAAGAATCATAACAAATTGCCTCCTAGAGGTAACCTAAGGTATTTCAAGGGCCAATGACCAATAAAGTAGCATTGCTTATGAGTGACCATGATGTTTAATTCTCAATTCTTGAAGATCCCTGCAACTATGGCATTTTTCAGGCTCAGATTCAATCTAGACACCAAGCTAAAAATCTAAATGATACTCAAAAGTATTAAGGAAGCTAGGTCTGTAATTTTCCACCAAGAATAGGCAGCTATTTGCAAATAGAAGATAAGACACTTTCAATATTGTCCCTACCCACGAAAAAACTCCTTCAAGGCTACCATAGCCTTCTTCATCATGTCCTCCACCTTAGACTGAAGGGATACTTATTTTCTTTCAGACTTGCATGCTCTCATTAGTCAAGAAAGCTATGCATAAAGTGCAGGTCCATGTGTTGTAGATTGTTATATTTTTTTTTGAAATGGTTCTTTTTTTCTTATATTTGAATATGTGAACTTATGTTGAAACTTCTAATTTACGGTAGCCTTTCTGTGACATTGCAAATTTTTACTTGAAACTCTTCGGTTTGGTTTCATTGACTTCTGAAACTCGGAATTTTGTTCAGGTATATGGATGAGTTGGGCCATGCCTCTCTCAGTAATGGAAGGGCCTCTCACAGTATTGGAAGACTGGGAAACTTGGTCCGGGTAACTGGTTTGACTATTTTTCATGCTTAGGGTTTTCAGTTCTGCTATCTGAAGATTTGAATTGTATGGATTTTGTTAACAATGAAAACGATCCTCTTTCCTGATATAAACTAGTTGTGGGTAAGAAACTTTTCGCATTCTTCTTCCTTAATGGTTTGTGTTCTGTCCAGGATAATGACGAGTTCTTCGAGTTGATATCGTCTAGGTTTCTATCTGAATCCAGATACTCTACCAGTGTTCGAGCAGCTGCTGCAAGGCTACTTCTCAGTTGTTCTACTACTTGGATGGTGTGCTTTTTATTTTGTTTAATATTATTTATTATTTTGTCATATCCTGGCATATGAATTTATACACGGTTGAGTGGATCATTCATTTGTGAAATGCAGTATCCTCACGTCTTTGAAGATGATGTCTTGGAGAACATCAAAACCTGGGTGATGGATGATACTCTCAGATTTTCTGATGATGAGTTTAGTAAGAAGTACGACCCTGGGAGTAGCAAGCCTACAGATTCTGAAATGTTAAGAACTTATGCTACAGGACTACTTTCTGTATGTTTATCTGGGTATGTCTTTTAAAAAATCTGAAGCATTGCACACCAGTTTCATGTACTTGAATTCACTCTTCTCATTCTCTGTATTTCTTTTTTTTTTTTTTTGTTTTTTCCTGTAATGATGGATGCAGTGGTGGTCAAGTGGTGGAAGATGTGTTGACATCTGGATTACCAGCAAAACTCATGCATTATCTTCGTATTTGGGTTCTTGGGGAAACGAGCACTAGTCAAAGAGATGCTAGTTATATAGCAGATATCAAGGGTGCAGCTGGTGCTACTACCACAAGAGGCAGAGATGAGAGTAGGTGCAGGTTTCGTCAAATCTCAGAAGCTACTCATTTAGAGCCTCCCAGGATCATTGATGAAGTTTTAGTAGATGATCAAAGCATTGAAAGAGACGAGAAAAGGATAAATACTCGACAATTGCATGGAGAAGAAGTTTGGGGAGATGGTGGAGATTTATGCCAACCTCGACATGTAGACCATGATCTGAGTGGAGGGGCTGGGATATTGGAGGTTGATGAAAATGGGGTTGAACAGATTGGTGAAGATACAAGGTACAACAGGGAGTTGCGAAATGGCAAAGCAAAATGCAGTGACAGAAGCAGATCTTCTAGGGATGAAGATGGCGATGAGAATGCCAGAGATGACTCCTCAAGGCGCAGGGCTAACCGTGCGTGGGCAAGACTCAGAGCGAAGGGTAGGAATAATGAGGGTTCTGTAGAGAATGAAAGAGCTTTAACTTCTCCAGGATCTGGAATACGGTTAGGGCATGGCCGAAATATCCGGGAGAAGAATGTGTTAAAAAGTGCAGATACAAGAGGAGTAACAGATGCCAAGAAGTACTCAAGCAGGACTGATGTTGATGATTTTACCATTCATAGAGATGATAATGATGATCGTTTTCTAGAGTGTAGAGTGGGTGGGAGGGATATCTCTGACCTGGTAAAGAAAGCAACCACGGCTGCTGAAGCTGAAGCTATGGCAGCTGGTGCTCCGGCAGAGGCCATCAAAGCAGCTGGTGATGCTGCGGCAGAACTTGTCAAGAGTGCTGCTTTGGAAGTACGTTTTGGATTTTCATATTTTTGTTTGTTCTTAGCATTTGGAGTGTATCAACCTTTTTAATATGTTCTTGGACTTGATATGTTTAGGCATTCAAATCTTCTGATGATGAAGAAGCTGCTGTTTTAGCAGCTTCCAAAGCTGCATCGACTGTTGTTGATGCTGCAAATGCAACAGAGGTCTCAAGGTACATGGGGATTTTACATTAAAGTAACTCATTTAATTGCTTGCTATTTGGTGATGATTCTAATTACACTCCGCAACAGGAGCTCGATCAATGTTGAGGAGGATACCTCAAGTTCAAAAGCTACAGAAACAGAAGCTGAAGAGGAATTAGAAGGGGACTTCATTTTGGACAATGGGTCTTTGGCTCAGTTGAGAGAAAAGCATTGTATTCAGTGTCTTGAGGTTCTTGGAGAATATGTTGAAGTTTTAGGTCCAGTTCTGCATGAAAAAGGAGTGGATGTTTGCCTTGCACTATTGCAAAGGAGCTCAAGAACTGTAGAGGCTTCAAAGGTGATGGTACTCCTACCTGATGTTTTGAAGTTAATTTGTGTCCTAGCAGCTCATCGAAAATTCGCTGCCCTGTTTGTGGATCGTGGTGGTATTCAAAAGCTTCTCTCTGTACCACGAGTGGCTCAGACTTTCTTCGGCCTTTCTTCTTGCTTATTTACTATTGGCTCTCTTCAGGTAATTAAATATGAAATTGTTGTCTTTTTGCCACATTAGGAATCCTATAATTATTAAGTCTTTGCTGAAGATACTTACATTTGTAGATACTTCTTTTAGGGGGTCATGGAACGAGTTTGTGCTCTTCCTTCAGATGTTGTGCATCAGGTTGTTGAGTTAGCTCTTCAGCTTCTAGAGTGCCCTCAAGATCAGGCCAGAAAAAATGCTGCAATCTTTTTTGCTGCGGCATTTGTGTTTAGAGCAATTTTGGATGCTTTCGATGCACAGGAGGGTTTACAGAAATTACTGAACCTTTTGCACGGTGCTGCTTCTGTGAGATCAGGAGGTAATTCTGGGACACTTGGTTTGTCTAATCCAGGGTTGCTACGAAATGATAGATCTCCTGCAGAGGTACTTACAGCATCAGAGAAGCAGGTAGCATATCATACATGTGTTGCTCTGCGGCAGTTTTTTAGAGCTCATCTTCTATTGCTTGTGGACTCCCTTCGTCCAAACAAAAGTCATCGAAGTGTGGCTCGAAGTCTTTCAAGTGCAAGGGCTGCATATAAGCCTCTTGACATCAGTAATGAGGCAATGGATGCTGTATTCATTCAGATACAACGGGATCGGAAACTTGGCCCTGCATTTGTTAGGGCCCGTTGGCCTGCAGTTGACAAGTTCTTAAGCTGTAATGGACATGTCATCATGTTGGAATTATGTCAAGTATGATTTTCCATATATATATATATATATATTTTTTTTTGCGTCCCTCCCTGAAAGTTATTGTATTTTTTGTTATTTCCTTGACATAGTTATTAGTTGATCTCTCTTTTTCTAAATTTCTTGGTTAGGCCCCACCTGTGGAACGTTATTTGCATGACTTAGCACAATATGCATTGGGTGTGCTGCATATTGTCACATTTGTACCCTACAGCCGTAAGTTGATTGTGAATGCCACATTGAGCAATGATCGCGTTGGTATGGCAGTTATTTTGGATGCAGTAAATAATGCTGGTTATGTGGACCCTGAGGTAAATCCCTTAGTTTGGTATTTACTATGTTGGGAATGTATTTTATGTTTTATTTTTCTACTTTCACTTTTGTTCTTTACAAAACACATTTGCGATATCTAAAGTATGATTAAGCTTATCAAATTTGTATTTGGATTTGTTATTTTGGTAGGTTATTCAACCAGCATTAAACGTCTTGGTCAATCTTGTGTGTCCCCCACCTTCAATTAGCAACAAATCATCTTTTCTTGCTCAAGGTCAGCAATCCGCTGCTGTTCAGACTACAAATGGTACTACAACTGAGGTCAGAGAGAGACCTGAAAGGAACATTTCAGATAGAACTGTTTCGTTGCCAATCCAAAATGAGTCCAGGGATCGGATTGGGGAGCCTACTGAACGTGGCAGCTCAGCAATACTCAATACTCCGTCCTTGAGCAGTACTCCACAACCAGCTGTTACTAGTGTAACCTCTGGGGTTGTTGGTGAACGTAGAATATCATTAGGTGCTGGAGCTGGTTGTGCCGGCCTTGCAGCACAACTGGAGCAAGGTTATCATCAGGCAAGAGAAGCTGTTCGTGCTAACAACGGAATAAAGGTCCTTTTGCATCTTCTCCACTCTCGCATAATCACACCTCCTGCAAATCTTGACTGTCTTCGTGCTCTTGCATGTCGGGTTCTTCTTGGCTTAGCTAGAGATGACACAATTGCACACATATTAACTAAGCTTCAGGTGAGCAAATATTATATTCGATAATTGATCACGTTATATTGAGTTCTATGAATTGATCTTGCTGACTTCCGTTGTGATAGTATGATATGCTAGCCTTATCGCCACTTAATCTTGGATTTTAATATATTTATTGGTGTCTCTAGATAATTGTTAATATTTAATCTTACATTGAGTTTTTTGCTTGAGATTTATGCTTTTGACTTGTCCGTTTTGTTGATCAGGATTGTGTGAGCCAAAACTTCAGGTTTTGACGGAGAAAAAAATAAAAATCTTAGGAAATAGTTTTAGTGTTGATGTTACTAGTTGGATATTATGTGCCAATAAACCAAAAAGCAGCAAGTTTCTATCTTTTTACCCCTCAAAACTGGAGCAGCATGGCACTGATCTTAGAGAAAGTGCAAGATGCAATATTATAGGAACTCTAAGGCTATATGGAAAAGAACTGCTGTTCCATTATTGAATCCAATTTTAGTGTAAGGATGCTCGAGCTGCTAACAACTGGGAAGGTAGGGGTATTCATCATATCAGCAAACTTGATTAACTTGACCAACTTCATTAACCTGATCACCAAGGATCGTTTTTTTTTTCTTTTTCTTTTTTTGGAAAAGAAACGATTTTACTTATATTATTGAAAATGAAAGACAAACTGGATGAGGTATCTAGAAAAGTACAAACTGCTACAGAATTTGTAATAAACAACTCCATTTTTTCTAATCGATTTCCCATTAATGTAACTCATCCCAATTTACAAACCAAAATCTAAGTGGCAAAGATACTGACTGCTCTGTTTGAACCTGTGTCCATGTTGATGCAAGCATTGTGGATGATACATTTGTTTTTAGACTCCCAAATCGCTTGCAATTTGTTAAAAAGTGCATAAACCCAGTATTTCTTAAGGGGTCTTGGAATTTCTGCTGGAATTGAAAATAAGGTATTTAGCTGATGGAACTTTGAGTTGGTGAAGTTTGCTCTTCCATCGTGACCAAATGGCAATGTTCTACTCCCAACTTCCAAAGACATGCTTGATTTCTTCATCTTCTTTCTTGCATAAGAAACAACAAGAAGGGGAAGGTAGTGATTAGGAAATTTCTTTTGCAACACTCTTGCACATTTTAGGGACCCAAACTTATCAAACAACCCATAGTTTTGGCTTTAGTTGGGATTTTGGATGCCCAGGTGAAGGTCTGTTGGGAATTAAGCTGAATTTTTGGAAGATAAGTTAAGGTTGAGAAGAAAGATTTGGAGGACTAGGTGCCTGTTAGTTCCTTGAACCACCACCCATCTGTTTGGCTCTTCTAAAATATTCACCTGATCCAATAATGAAAGGTCTGTCATCTCCTGTGTATCATGATCAGTCAGTATAGGGTTTCCTAAAATTTAAATTCCAGCTGAAATTTCTTCATATTTCATTGTTGCTCATGGCAATGAGGCTATGCACAGTGAATTCTTTGGATTGAGTTAATCTATACAACCTGCGAAGGGTTATGCTTAAAGGGGAGGTTCCACTCCAAGTACTTGCGAATCTTTCCTCCATTCCCTATTTTCTACCTTGCTTGAGTAAGAAAAGAGGGATGTATAGAGTGAATGAATTTTCAAGGAAACAACATGGTATGAAAATTAGTCGAAGTTTGGTGAAATTAGTCGAATTAATTAGGTAATTTGGACAATCGAAGCAAAGTTCACCAGTAATTATAAAATTATGAAATTTTGTCAAGATCTTCGAAAAAATTGGCGAAGTTTAACTAAAATTGAAGTTTTGACTATTTTTGTAAAAAATGCATAAAAGTTGTAAAAAAATACATTTTTTTATGCAAGAATCTATTTAGTACATAGAGATTCTTCTATATAATCATAGAGATTGTCAAAAAAAAAATCTCTTCTATAAATGTAGAAGATTGAAAGCAAGATATTTGTAATTGACAGGTGGCAATCCAAAAGAAAGAAGGTCGAGTTATAACCTCGAGGAGAGATGATATAGAGAGAAGAAAGAGAACAAAAAAATAAGCTGAGAGCCTAAGAGAGGAGGCGTTGAGAGAAGAACAAGAAATGAGAGTTATCTATTGTAATCGATAGAGAAGATTGGATATACTTGCGCTTGTAGCGACTAGCGAATCAACAATCAATTGAACTATGATTTATGTTTGCAAGATCATTAAGATTTGACAATAAGTTTATCTTTTTTTTTTATCATAAGAATTTAAAAATTTTTTCTTTTGAAAGGAAGCATAGATTATGCACAATGTGCATTAAACATTATTAATGTCAAAATATATGTTGGGAACCATTATGCTTATACTTTTATATGTGAAATGTATTTATTGATATTTATTTTCATTATTTTCAATAAAAATTGTGTATATTTTATCATTTACATGATAATTTTTTAAACTTTTCTAAGTTGACAAATTTTCACAAAAATTCTTTCAAATTTATCAAACTCTTTTAATTAATTCTAATTTTTAAAAGTCGAAGTTTGGGATGAAGTCGAATTTTTGTTTCTTGGGAGACTGTGTTGTGACTTTTTTGTTGAACCTTGACATCATGCCATTAGCCCCCTCCTCGTGGATGCTGGTAATCATTTTACTACATAGGATAGGTGTTAGAGGAAGGGAATCTCCATAGCCACTTATCTGCTAGTGCTGTATTTTTTGTTTCTAATATTACCTAGTCCCAATCTACCTTGTGAATCTGCCTGGAAACTTATTTCCAGCTGGCTAGGATTTTAGCCTTCTCCTTACTTTTAGCCTTTCATAAGAAGTTTCTCAGATGTTTCTCCACTTTTGCTGCCATTCTTGAAAGGATTTGAAAGACTGACATGTAGTGTATTAGAAGGGCTTCTGGGACTGATTTCATTAACTACATCCTCCCTCCCCTTGATAAATAACTTCCTTTCCAACTCTCAAATCTCTTGTTAATTGTTTGGATAACAGGATCTCAAAAAGATATTGGTTGTGAATTTCCCCCTAATAGTATTCTAAGATATTTAATCAACCATGAAACAATCGATTCTTGCTTTTGGTCTGCTATTCTCTGTAACTATCTTTTGAGATGTTGATGCCTCTCAATTGACTTTTGCTTGAACTGATGTTTAGCCTCAAAATTATGTTGAAGCTTTTAAGGACGTTGAGCAACATTTGACAACCGTGTTCATCCTTGTTAATGAAAAACACACATTCTTTAGCATTTTAAATGTGTGTTGCACCTTATGTTTCTTCACCTTGAAGCCTTGAAGGCCATTGTCTCAAGCTTTTTGCATTATGCCATGTGGAGTATCAACCACAATTACGTACAAGATATGAGACAACAGGTTTCCTTGTCGAAGGCCTCTAGAAGCTTCTACTTTCCCTGGGGCCTTCCATTTATCATGATGGTGTAATTTATATTGGTTAATTTATTTTCACCATTTTGCCCAAAGCCTTTCTGTTTCCAATTCATGGAGAAGAAATCATCAACAAACTGAATTGTATGATATGGAAGAGTCTACTTCGAGGATGAGTCGTTCTTGGCTTGTGTTCTAGTAGTTCTCCATCGCTTCGTTGGTGATCATAATTACATTTGAAGTTCACCTATTCTTGATCCCATTATTGTATCGGCTACCATGTTTTGTATGCCCCCCTTGAGCTGGTTCGCTACAGGTTTTGCCATAATTTTGTATAAGCTTATGATTAAGCTTATAAGACGAAAATCTCCACCTTAATGGAGTTGCACCTCTTTGGGATAAGTTGAATGTGTGCCTCATTAGTATTTTTATGGTACTCCATTTTTATGAAATTCCCTCGTCACTTACATAATATCTTTTTTAAGCAGAGTCCAATTTTTTGATAAAATAGTATTGTGAATTCGTCTGGGCTTGGGGCTTTGTCACCTTCATTCTTAAGCACTACCGGTTTAATCTCCTCTTCTTGAAATGATCTTTCTAACCATCTCTGTTGATCTAGAGAAATTAGATTCCAGTCAATGATGTTGATTGCCCAGTGTTTCCCCCATTATTTGGGAATAATTGCCCAAAAACCATCTTATCATCTCTTGGATGTTCTCTTCTTCTTCTGCTATTCTTCATTTGAAGGTCTTTAGTTTTGTCATGTAGGATCTAGCTCGCTTGATGGACAATACTCTGTGAAAGTATTTGGTGTTTATATTGCCTTCCTTAGCCCATTTCAGCCTAACTTTCTATCTTGCTGCCCCCTCAATTTGATATCAATGGTGTGAAGCTCAATTACCAACCTGATCCTGTCTTCTTGAATTTTGGTTGACCTTTCCCATGGGCTATGCTAGCAACCACAGCTTCCAAGTGCTTTGAAATGACAATATGCCTCACTGTATCTTCCACTTTTAAAGTTCTTGCTCCAATTCTTTGATTCGGTTGTACATTTGTTAACTTTTGCATGAAGGTATACCCCATCCAATCCTGTAGGATTGGATGTGTTCAATTTTGCATGTAGATTTTTAAAGTGTGACCTACTTAGTCACGAGTGTTCAAATCTGAATGGAGTAGGGCCAGGGATTAGTTTGGATTAGGTTAAGTTTTTTGCAAAACATAATTACCAACCCGATCTAATGAAAAGCAATAGTTTTAACATTCTGCCTCATTCTATTGTAATCACTTCTCATATTTAAATTACTTAAAAATGTTATAATAAAAATAGTATGGAAGAGATCATCCTACTGACAATTATGATAATCACATTTGAAAATTGAAATTCATATCTTATAGATTGAATATATTACAGAACTTTAAAATCTTTATTTTAAAGTGGCCCAACCTGATCAATTCGTCTGAAACTAATGTGAATTTCTTGATCTGGATTGGTTGGTATTTGGCCAAAATCCAAACCAAATCCAACTATTGAGCATCACTGTTAGGGGGTCAATAAGATTTGGTCATTTGATGTGAAAGCTTTCTCTAATGTTCAAAATTTTCTATGCATGATTGTGTTGGCTTTCTTTTGAGAAATGAAATATTGGTTTGGAAGGAGGCTTTAGACTTAATTTGTCGGCGGAAAAAGGTGAAACAGAAAAAAGAAAAAAAAAATGATGAAAGCCGTACAAGAAACTTAAAAAGGATGTAACTTAAGGGAATGCAAGAGAATTTGAGATATTATTTTCAATTTTTCAAAGTGTGAATTTGTCTGAGTTGCATGTGTGAACTATTGCATTTATTTTCTTTTTTTGTAGACATGCATAGCACTTACATCTCAGAAATAAACCATGACTCCAAATTTAAAATGTTTTTTTAACATAGAAGAACTGTAAAACTAATAAAAAAAATTAATTGTGAATTTTAATAAAGGAGGCAAGAACAAGGGCAGCATAATTGTGTGCTGCAGCTTAGTATTGCAAGGGCAGCATGGTTGTGTGCTGCAGCTTAGTATTGCAAAGGCAATGAGTAGCAGCTAAAGCGTGTACTTTTTAGGGCCTTGGTAGATGAGATGTGTATCAGGCTTTCACTGCACTCTTTCATGCTCTCTCCATCTCTCTCTCTCTCTCTCTAAGAAAGAAAAAACTTTGTATTATATTTTTCTCTTCTGAACAATTGTCGATGTGCTAAAAATGGTGCAGCAAAATATATAGTTAGAAGATATGGTAGAAGGTGCAATTTTGTTGGCAGAAGACCTCGTTGGTGTCGTAGCTTAATGGTTTAGCAAGTAGAGTCCTCCAAGCTTAAAGGTCAAGGTTCACAACCAACTGCTTACATCGTATACCTGTCTCCAGAAGAGAAATAATAAGCAGTGAGCTAACAATGATAGAGGTGTTGTTATAGGAATAAGAATGAGTTACTGTTGAGAAAGCAATATAGTTGCCACTGTTTGGATTTTGCTACCTGTTCTTATTTGCCATAGTGATTCCGAATTCAACTCATACTTTAACATCAATCGAAACATTATGACTATTTTACATACATTTGATTTATTAACCATGAAACATGAACAATACTTACAACTTAAGGATAGAAAACTTTAGTTGGTTTTCTACTTATTTATTTATTGTAAAAAGGAGTAGTGTGGAAACAACCAAATAATTATAATTTAATATTATCTATTATATACACACACACAAATAGCATAGTATGTATTAGCTCTGTCTTGTCCTTAGAAAGGCAGCTATGTGTTCTTGTTTACAGACATCCCAAAAGCTTGGTGAAGGATATTGCTCGCTCGCACATGCAGAAACATTATTCATTTAGTATGGTGTGATATTAAATAATTGACCTCATTTGTAATTTACTTACTCTTTTAGGTGGGAAAGAAGCTCTCTGAGCTTATTAGAGATTCGGGGTGTCAGACATCTGGGAGTGACCAAGGACGATGGCAAGCTGAACTTGCTCAAGTGGCAATTGAGTTAATTGCGGTAAGTACAAGAGGACCCTTCAGCTGATTTCTTAATGTCTACATCAAAAAATTACAGCGCTTGTGTTGCAAACACTATTTATATTCTCGCATAGAAACTTCTCTCTTAACATCTTTTTTTCATTTACTTTTCCTGAATTTGAACATTTCCATTTCCTGTAGATTGTTACAAATTCAGGGAGGGCAAGTACGTTAGCTGCAACAGATGCAGCTGCCCCGACTTTAAGGCGTATTGAAAGAGCAGCCATAGCTGCTGCCACTCCTATTACTTATCATTCTAGGTATTTGCTTTGACTGTTTGTGTTCTAATTGCTTCAGTACTTTGTTGTATTTTTGTTTTATTGCTCACTTTCTCTTTTTTATTGCTGTCAGGGAGCTGCTACTGCTTATACATGAGCACCTCCAGGCTTCTGGCCTGGCTGCAACTGCTGCGTCACTATTAAAGGAGGCTCAATTAACTGCTTTACCATCCTTGACGGTATCGACTCCCCTCTTACACCAAACCTCCTTGCAAGAAACAATGTCGATTCAATTTCACTGGCCATCTGGCCGGGCACCTCGTGGATTTTTTCTGGAGACATCAAAGTCAGTGATGCGGGATGAGAATGCTATTAAGCATGACTCAGTCATGTGTTCTTCTAAGAAAAAGCCTTTGTTTTTCTCATCTAGTCTCAGCTTCCAGTCAAGGAGCCAGCCTTCGTCTCAGCTATCATCTTTGAACAGGACATCATGTGCTTCTAAAAACCAATCTGCAGCTACTACACTTGTTCCGGAATCATCTCCATTGGTACCTATGCTTAAGCCGAACTCAGATTCAGAAAGCCAATTCAAGACTCCAATAGTGTTGCCAATGAAGCGGAAGCTAGTGGACTTGAAAGATAATGGGTTGGCTTCACCTGGGAAGCGACTGGCAACCAGTGATTATGGTTTCCGGTCTCCACTATGTCAAACACCTAATACGAACCGTAAGACCAATCTACTCTTGGATGTTGGGTTATCAGCTACACCTAGTTCATTGCAGAGAGACATAGTTTCTCGAACTCCAAATGGAGTTCTATCTGAGAATTTGGATGATTTCCAGTATGCAAGCACCCCTGGTAGTCAGATGCCACAGTCTGTTCCACAATCTGGTGTTCTCGCTGACTCACAGCTTGGCAATCCTGAACGGGTAACATTAGATTCACTTGTTGTGCAGTATCTGAAGCACCAGCATCGCCAGTGCCCAGCTCCTATAACAACTTTGCCTCCACTCTCTCTTTTGCATCCTCACACATGTCCTGAGTCAAGGCACAGCTTTGATGCTCCTGCAAATGTAACTGCCCGTCTGAGCACACGTGAATTCAGAAACTCATATGGTGGTATACATGGAAATCGCAGGGATCGTCAATTTGTATATAGTAGATTCAGGCCATGGCGCACTTGTCGGGATGATTCAGCACTTCTAACATGCCTTACTTTTCTTGGGGATTCATCTCAAATTGCAACTGGTAGCCATTCTGGCGAGCTTAAGATTTTTGATACAAATAGTGGTAAAATGCTAGAAAGTAATTCAAGTCATCAGTCACCAGTCATACTTGTCCAATCTGCTCTTTGTGGTGGCACTAGGTTGGTGCTTTCATCTGGCTCCTATGATGTTAAGCTATGGGATGCTTCTTCTATATCAGCTGGGCCCCTACACCCATTTGATGGATGCAAGGCTGCTCGGTTTAGCAATTCTGGGATGAAATTTGCGGCCTTGGGCACTGAATCTTCAAGGCATGAAGTTCTTTTGTATGACACACAGAGCTACAACTTGGAGCTGAGATTGACAGATACCTCCAGTGCTCCTTCGGGTTCTGTTAGGGGGCACATTCATTCTCTTATACATTTCAGTCCTTCAGATTCATTACTATTGTGGAATGGGGTTTTGTGGGATAGGCGAGTTTCTGGCCCCGTACGTCGTTTTGACCAGTTTACAGATTATGGGGGTGGTGGTTTTCATCCAGCGGGAAATGAGGTTGGTACAACTGTGTGGTTTTTGTTTTGTTGTTTTTCCCACCCCCCTCCCTGCCCCTCAAGTCTCTTGGTAAAAGGTTGCCTTGTCTTTTGATATTTGCAGTAACATTTGTTTTTCTTTGTGAACTCTTATATTTTTGACTCAATAGGTAATTATCAACTCTGAAGTTTGGGATCTCCGAAAATTTAAGCTCCTTCGCAGTGTTCCTTCTTTGGATCAAACAGTGATAACATTTAATGCACATGGGGATGTTATATATGCAATACTGAGAAGGAATCTTGAGGACATAAGCTCTGCTGTTCACACCCGACGCATGAGGCATGCTTTATTTGCTGCATTTCGTACAGTGGATGCTGTTAACTACTCAGACATTGCAACAGTGCCAGTTGATCGCTGTGTTCTTGATTTTGCAACAGAGCCAACTGACTCATTTGTTGGGATGGTCAGCATGGACGATCAGGAGGAGATGTTTGCATCTGCAAGGCTTTATGAAATTGGGCGGAGGCGGCCCACGGATGATGATTCCGACCCAGACGATGCTGAGAGTGAGGAAGAAGAGGAAGATGAGTCAGAAGGTGAAGATGATTCATTACTGGGTCCCGATTTGGATGGTGATATTGATAGTGATGCAGATGACATGAGCAATGACGAGGATGATGATAGTGCGGATGAGCTTGACGATGAGGATGATGAAGATGGGGACTTCACGATGGATGATGTGGATTTTGATACAGGCGGTGGGATTCTAGATATAGTTACTGATGGTGAGGAAGATGAAGATAGTCAGGTGGTCGAGTCTTTCAGCAGTGGAGATGAAGCTGAATTTGTTGGTAACGGGTTTGGCTTCTAGATGGTTACACACCGAAAGTTTAAATTGGGTCTAGAAGGATTGAATTACTCTGTAATTATTGTTATTTTTTGCCCTTTTTCTGGTTTCATCCAAATCCTGGTTTTCTGTAGTTTCTTTTGTCGGGAGAAAGCGAAAGCAAGAGAGGGGAGATGGTGCAAATGCTATGGAGTGTAAATAAACGAATGAAAAGAAAGAGACGTGTTTTGTATTTGGCATTGTGCTAAAAACAAATAAAAAATGAAGGATAATTTTTTTCCCCTTTTGGTTGATACTCTTCGCTGCTTTGCCAACATGTTCTAGTACTCTAAAGGGAAAAAAAAAAAAAAAAAATTACATTTTCTAGTGCTAAAAGTGCATTTTGTTATGTGCTATAAAGCTTGTTAGCATCTTAAGGTTTCTGTTTATGTTCGTGCCTCATTGATAGGGAACATCAAGAGCACGTTTGGAGCTGTTTGTTGTTCTTGTGTTGTGGGGCCTTACTGTTAAACTACTGTTTCTCTATGGCCGATATAACAAGAAGAACTGAACTTAAAACAGTCTTTAGGCATGATGAAGGTGCATGAGGGTGGATGGCGCAACTCTTAGAAACATTACAAAACATGGGTGGCCCTAATTCTGGATGAAAATGCTTCAGTCTACAACCGAACTCTGCTCTTGGTGTATGGTGGGATAGTTTCTCATAGAGATAGTCCTTGGGTTAATTAAGTGGTGTTTGTTAATTCTATTAAACATTTATTTCAATTTCAGTTTCAATCTCTAATCATATTAGAAGTTTAAATTTTATTTAAATAATTAAATTTTTTTTTATATATTAGTTTTTTATTTAATAGAGGTTATAACTTTATTTTAATTAGTGGTTAAAAATCTTATAGAATACCTTAAATATAGTTATATATATATATATATATATATACTGTTATCTAATTTCTTAGAGGTTAAATGTCACATCCTACCTTCAAACGATCATCTTTGAGGGTATAAATGTCAATATTACTCTTGTATGTCATAAATACAATATTAAATAAAAATGATACATCAACTATTTGTTCATCATGTATAGAGACAAAACATTACTAAATCATTTTTCTGCATCTATATCCCATCTTTATGACATTTTCCAGTTACATAAAGCCATATAAATTCTCAATCTAAAACTTTTAAACAAAATAGGCCAATTAAAAACTTTTTAATAAAGCAATCCAATTTAATCTTTTCAGTAAAATATGATTTAAATTATACTAAAAGAGGCTAAATGACCTATATGAATCCATAAAACAAGTCTCAAACTGAAAGAAGATAATTAGGGCTAACATGTCCAACTGAATCAAAACTACTGAACTAATAAAAATAAATGCAGAAAGACAACTCCCATGAGCCACGTTGACCTCAGGTTAATGTGTACTTGAAAAATTTTAAAAGGAGTGCTCATATAGTCTAATGGATCGATCCAAATATTTAAACCATATTTCAACTAAATAAATACACGTGTCAAATACTTTCAAACATTAGGTTTTTTAAACGACAAGTTGTTTTTAGTTGTCCTTAAGATTGAAGGGATTCCTCCTTGGTGTCCCCTGTGATTTAGGATATGATATAGAGATAACACCTTAATGTCGGTTACATATTTAAGACTCTTTTTAGGACGTAAGGTCCTTTGTGACTCTTAGTCTCGTCTCATCACTATCACTTTCATGAAAATAAAATCAAATAAACGGCCAAAACCTAGTCTGGGTTAGCGATACCCACGATGACATTTATGGCTAGTCATTGCCTATACCGGGTTAAGATCTTTATTAATCTTTTCATAGTGTTTCATAACACGGTATAATCTATATACATTAAGTTTCAAAATAAATTTCATAACATTTCAATCATTCAATTCCACGTGATTGATGACATTAAGAATGTATATTTTATAATATTTATCATGCCCTCATTCAAGTCATTAATCTTGTCATCAACACACACATGTACGATTTATTAACATTAAAATAATAATCTAAAATTCAAAAGTTATCTCTATCTGTCCAAACTTTCGACACTCTTGAGATTTGCACTATTCCTGAATCTATTCGAGATGTTAACCTAATTTAGATCAACAATTATTTTTTTAGTAATTTTATTTTTTATCATGAAATGTATTTTTCATGTTTATTGTTTATTTATGTTTATTTTTTAATTTTTATTTTCATAATGCATTGTTATTATTTTCAGTGCATTCGCAATTTTATTTTTAGTGTACTCTATACTATTGCCCTAGTTTATGTGTGGACATAGCTAAAAAATAATGTTTTTCATTTATGAACCGCATCATGATGAATTAATTGCCAATTTTACTATTAGATTAGATCATGAGATTTTAATTCAAAGATATCATGCAATATTGCATGATTATCAAATCGATTTTCATTAATGATACATAAAATCTTTATTTCATATACCTTTATATTTTTGGTGGAAGTATTTTATTTTCTTAATAATTAATTTATTTCTCAGCAAGCTTATGTAACAACGCAGGCCCACCGTGATGATATTTCCCCACCTTAGTCACCATTGACTGGGTGCAAGGTTTTGTTCTTGACAAGACTCGAACATGAGTCTCTCAAAAGCACTTCGCACAAAGAGACAACCTCGAATGCACATTTAGCCCATGAATCCCCTTAGTGTCGAATCGATGTGAGATATTACAATCTACCCCCCTTGAGAGTAATCTCATTCTCGAAATTTACACCTCTAGTACACACAGAGCGGATCTGATACCATTTATAACAACCGGGGCTCACCATGGTGATATTGTCCCCACCTTAGCTATCATTGACTAGGTGCAGGGTTTTGTTCTTGGCAAGACTCGAACCTGAGTCTTTCAAAAGCACCCGACATTAGTAAGTGTTGCAATTGCTCATTTAGCTCAGGTATCGCTTTAGTGTCGGACCGATGTGGAATATTATAATCCAACCCCCTTGGGAGTAGTCCTGCCCTTAGGACTCATGTCGGAACCCCTTCCTTAGGGAGAAAGACGAATCGACCGGCATAGTGTTCTGACAAACCCATTCCCAAACTGAGCTCGCCCAAAACACTGTTAAGCCTCGTCACCACACCATATATATAACACTATCAGAGTAATCTTAATAAATGTGGAAACAACTAAAATAAATAAGTATAGTAGAATTTTTTTTTATATAAAAGTTAATTATATATACATTATCCTAAATGTAGCAGTAGCGGAATGCCTAAGTCAAAATGTCTACAATATTTTCCTCACTTCCTATACATTATACTAACTCTCAAAACAGTAAGCCACGTGATGAAACCTATCGAAGTAAACGAGGTGCGCTTCACACAATGACCACCTTCTTCCCCTTATCTACAGAAGAAGAACCTGAAATGTTAAAGTAGTGAGCCAATTTTGTCCACAGGGGCTCAGTCAGTAATGTAACCTAATCTATAACTTAGAACAAGTATTCTATAAAACAATGTATGAATGCACAATAATAATAATGCGAATGAATGTAATAGTTAATGAATGCTAAATCCATTATGCAATTGTGCACCTTCCATTTTTAAACTAGTTTTAATGCAGAAAACACATAAATTCACTCAAGTGGGAGAAACCCGACGGTTAGGTGTATAGGTGACGACCCTAATCTGGGCCCATAGAACCTCCCTTAGGGCACTCTGTGCTAGTTGGTCACTAAATAATCTAGGGGAGCCTCAATTGATAGACCTGGCCCGACCACACCCCCGGATGCGACAACCACTCGTCCTCAATGCTCTACCACATTCAATACCCTAACCCGCACCCGGACCTCGATATTCGGTGCACATTTTCATTTAAATCACATTTAAA
>JAJIYU010001770.1:0-33715 GCA_030144865.1 Tinospora cordifolia
CATGCCCCGTGTTACATTATTTTCTTTCTTTTTTCTCTTCCCAAATCCTTGGGACTTCCTGAGTACATTAACTTATGGACAAATATATTTCATGAAAAATAATAACATCAGCACCATGACATAAATAGAATCCAATATGATTAATTTATTTAAAATTCCAAGGTACATAGCTTTTGGGTTCTATATAGTGGAAATAACTTCAAAACTTAAATGAAATAACTTGGGCCAACATGCTCTACAATTTAATAAACTCGTAAAGAATAATCTAACTTGTTTTGCATAAGGTCTTGATATATCAATTCCTTAAAGGATTAGAAAGAATGGGTGAGCTTGAAGCCTAGTAGATCATCTCAAATATTTAAATCATTATTTCAACAAATAAGACAAATATGTCAAGCACTTTCAAATATTATGTGATTCAAACAGTTCATTATTTTTAATTGAAATTAAGATCGAAAAAGATTAACCTCTGTGTTCTAGATCTAGGAAAAGAAATTATTTTTGAAACTCAAACTCTTCTCTATAAAGTTGGATCACTCCTGAAAACCTACCTTGAATGATAAGCAAGCCTACCTTTACATCATTTCTTGCCAACTGGATGTACTACATTAGATCAGGGAGGAATAGAGGCATGACAAGTAGCTTGTGGGACTAATAGAAGGAGTTGTACAGGGTAAGCTGACTTTAGGTTAAAAGCTAAGAATATCCTAAAGCTTGGAGAGAGGATCTATGTACCTTATAATGGACAAAGTAAGCAGACCATAATGAGGCTCACAAGACTAAGTATGTAATGCATCCAAGTGGAGATAAGATGTACCAGAACCTCAGAAAGACTTACTAGTGGAGAAGAATGAAGAGGTACGTGGCTAAGCATGTTGCCAAGTGCTTAACCTGTCAACAAGTGAAACCAGAACATCGGAAACCCTTTGGAATGCTACAACCACTCCCTATCCCTGAATGGAAGTGGGATAACGTTGCTATGGATTTTGTCAGTGATTTGCCCAAGAATTAGAAAGGAGAAGATATTATTTGGGTGATTGTGGATCGTCTCACCAAAGTGGCTCACTTCTTGCCGACTAGATCCATAGACCAAGTCATTAAGATGGGAGAAATTTATGTGAAAGAAATCGTCAGACTTCATGGTGTGCCCAAAACTATTGTGTCTAACAGAGACTTTCGTTTCACTTCATAGTTCTGACAGAGTCTATAGAAGGAAATGGGTCCTAAGCTCACCATAAGTATAACATTTCACCCTTAGACAGATGGTTAGTCTGATAGAATGTAACACCTAACCCCCTAGAAATAGGTTGAAGCTCAACCACAAGGCGGGTTGGGTCCTATGTTATATTTATAAGTACACAACTTGCATTTCAATTCCTTTATTCTAATACTTATTGAAATACTTATAAATACACTTCCATTGAGTTTAATATTCAACAAATAATGCAAATAAATAAAGGAAAACTTCAAATCTTTATTCATTCAAATAAAATAAAAAAAATATATTATTGAATTCATATAATCAAAGAAAGACTACATAACTCTAAAATTTAAAACACAAATTTAACGAAAGTCTTTATTCAAATTTTGGGCAGTATGCCCTTACATAGAAACTTTCTAATTCCTTAGCAAGCTTGATCATGCATTTCAAATTCCTAAAAAAATAAAAGGAAGGGGTAAGCACATAGCCCAATGGATCATTCATTAAACAACTAAGTTACTATTCCAAATCAATAGCACATCCAAATTCAAACACTTTCATGCATTAAATGATTCAAGCAACTTTTTGGTTGTAGTTGATGTTGTGATTGAAAGGGGTTTTACTGCCTTGGGGTTCTTAATTTAGATACCCCTCTTTAGGGTAGAAAGACATTTCTTTGTCACTTTTCATTGGATGTCACATACCAAGTATTCCTTAGTTGCGCCCTACAACTACACACTCCACGCATGTGTTAAGAACACCATAGCACCCATACGAGTTACTATGATAGTTCATGGTTCCTATCTTCAATTTCTTATATTTAATAATCACATAATCATAAAAGAAATTCAAAATGTAAATATCAGAATTTTAAACAACCAAGAAAGCATGAAAACATTACATAGCATGCTTGAAACATTGAATTAAATCTTAAACATGGGTTCCAAGCATGACATGCTCTCATGAGTGATTAAAACATAAAACATGCTGAATTAAAATTAAAATATTATTAAATATGCTGAAACTAAAATTAAACATTTTGAAAACTAGAATTCAAACAAGCATGAACATGCTAGAAATTTAAAAGAGTAAAGTATAAGTTCAAGAAATTCCCTCCACCTTAATCTAGTTTCTTTGTAGAATTCGATGGAGGTTCCCCTTATCCTCCGCTTTCAGTACTTCAAGAACTTCTAATCACCAATAAAACTACCTCAAATACTGAAATAAGAACTTTTCACACAAGAGAGATAAGAGAGTGAGAAGAAGTGCCAAGGAGAGGGCAAGAACAAGTAAAAAGGGAAGTGTCAATTCTTTGCATTGGGATGGGATGAATGTGAGCAAGAGGGAGTTTGTATAGATGTTCATGAGCACAAGGGGGCAGCTAGGGCAGCTCACCACGTTTGGGCATGTTTCTAAACTCTTAAGGGGACGGTTTGGGTGAGAAAGGCAAGTGAGCTTGTGGGCCCACTAAAGCTTGCCAAATTCTCATGAGCAAATATTTGATTTTCTATCTTATTTCTTATTTAATTTAAGAGAATATTTTTAGACTTTGTTCCATTCTAATCTCAATTAGGACGTCCCATATTAGGCTGGTTTAGAAACATTTCCTAGACAACACTTTGCTTGGTGATCACTTATGAATGGAGTGGAAACCTTCCCTTCTTGGCGTCATGGAAAATCTTTCTTTGTGGAACTTCTAATTTTGGTTTGTGTGGCCAGCAAGGGATGGCTAGGGTTTGTAAGTGAGCACTATTTATGTTTTAGAAACAAGGTTTGCCACATTTGTGCATACAACCACACACACACACACACATGGATGTAGACATTCATGTGGGTGCATGGAATACTTGATCATTTTCTTTGGAAACATTTGTGAGTGTACTGAATTATTTGCATGGTACATAGGATCACTTTGTATGAATTCAAATCATGGAAACATCCCATTGAGGTTAGGTAGGATGACGGTATACATGATCATGGTGTTCCACCCATGTGTCGCATATGTTAGGAGTGGTCATGACTTTATGGGTTCACAAAAATGAAATAAAAATTAATATTTCCTTATTTACAAGAAATTATGATTTATATCCCATAGTTTTAGAATCACATGAACCTAATGCACATTTTAAAGTATGGTTTGGCCCTAGGTGGTTTTTCTTAAAAAACTTTCCTTATTTAAGATCCACTGAGATTATCAGGCAAATGAAAATCCAAATCTCGGCCAATTTTTTTGATTTTTGGATATGTCATTCATTTTGTTAGTTTGTGTAATTCCATTTCGTTTCGGGTCATTGCGATCCCCCAAAGTATCCTAAATGATAATTCTTTATAATATGGACCCCTTGAAGGGTGTTTGGTAAATGAAAACCCTAACCTCGACTAATTGTTCTAATTTTTGGATATGTTGTCCCCTTAGTTAGTTTTTGTCACCTTATTTTATTTCATGTTATTTTGGGTCCCTAAGGGGCACTAAATGAGAGTTTTGGAACCTTCCAAATTTAGCCCTAAAATGAGTCTAGTTTTATTTGCCCCCAAATTTCACTGAATAAATGATAACTTTCATTTAATTGAGTACAAAGAATTTAGGGTATTACAACCTAACCTCCTTAGAAAAATTTCATCTAGTGAATAGGTGTGGATACTTGGTCTTCATCTCGATTTTGAGTTCCCAGGTAGCTTCTTCCACCCCATGGTGTTTCCACAGTACCTTCACTAGTGGGATATCCTTCGTTCGTAGACTTTATAGTTTATGTTCAAAGATTTTGACTTGCGTTTCTTCGTAAGTAGAATCATCTTAAATTTTTACTTCTTCCCAGTGGATGATGTGAGAGGGGTCAAGTTCATACTTTTTAACATGGATACATGGAATACGTTATGAGCTGAAATCATTTGGTTTGATAGGTCCAACACATAAGCACATTCCCCAATTCTTATAAGTATTTCAAAGGGTTCAACAAACCTTGGAAATAACTTCCCTTTAAATCCAAACCTTTTGATGCCCTTCTAAGGACTGATTCTCAAAAATACTTTGTCCCCAACTTGGAACTCTACTGGTCTTCTCCTTTTGTCAATGTAGTTCTTTTGTTGACTCTGTGCTGTAGTCAACCTCCTCTGTATTAACTTGACTTGGTTATTCATTTCTTCCACCAAATCTGGTCCAGTTAATACATGGTCCTCGAGTTTAGCCAAAAAGGTAGGTGATTTGCGGGGTCTTCCATAAACAACCTTGAATGGAGCCATCTTAATACTCGCTTGATAACAATTGTTGTAGGCAAACTCTTCCACGTGTAAGTACTCACTCCAATTCCCCTTGAAATTTAAAACATAAGAGCTTAACATATCCTCTAAGATCTAGATAACTCGTTCAGACTAACCATCCATCTTAGGGTGAAATGTTGTACTCATGGTGAGCTTAGTACCCATCTCCTTCTGTAAACTCTGTCAGAAATGTGAAGTGAAGTGAGAGTCTCTATCAAACACAATAGTCTTGGGCACACCATTAAGTCTGACGATTTCTTTAACATAAATTTCTCCTAGCTTATTAACTTGGTCTATGGATCTAACTGGCTAGAAGTGAATCACTTTGGTGAGACGATCCACAATCACCCAAACAATATCTTCTCCTTTCTGATTTCTAGGCAAACCACTAACAAAATCCATGGCAATGTTATCCCACTTCCATTTAAGGATAAGGACTGGTTGTAACATTTCAGAGGTTTCTGATGTTCTACTTTCACTTATTAATAGGTTAAGCACTTGGCAACATGCTTAGCCACATCCCTCTTCATTCCCCTCTACCAATAAGTCTTTTTGAGATTCTGACACATCTTATCTCCACCTGGATGCATTGTATGCTTAGTCTGATGAGCCTCATCGAGTATGGTCTGCTTACTCTGTCCATTCTGAAGTACATAGATCCTCTCTCCAAGCCTCAAGATATTCTTAGCATCTAACCTAAAGTCAGGATGCTTACCCTATACAACTCCTTTTATTAGTCCCACAAGCCACTTGTCTTGCTTTTGTTCCTCCTTGATCTGATGTAGTAGATCTGGTTGGCAAGACATGCTATAAAGGTAGGCTTGCTTCTCATTCAAGGTTATTCTCAGTCTAAAGTCTTTGATTAAATGGTACATCTGGCCCTTTTATTCTTCTTTGTTGTTGAACTTTCTACTCAAAACATTAGCCACCACATTGGCCTTCCCTGGATGGTAATGTAATTGGAAATCATAGTCCTTGAGGAACTCCATCCACCTACGTTGCCTGAGGTTCCATTCTTTCTGGGTGTAAATGTACTTCAAGCTCTTATGATTTAAAAATAAATCGAATTTTTTACCACAAAGGTAGTGTCTCCAAATTTTAGGGCAAATACGATGGCCGCAAATTCTAGGTCGTGAGTAGGGTAATTCTTCTCATAAACCTTCAGTTGTTGCGAGGCGTAAGCGACTTCTTATCTTTCTTACATCAATATTGTTCCAAGTCCACTTAGCGAGGTATCAGTATAGAGAGTATAGGCAACACCATAGTTTGGAGTGACTAGAACAAGGGCCATAGTTAATCTCTTCTTCAGTTCTGGGAATGATTGTTCACACTTCTCATTCCAATTGAACTTAACTCCCTTCCTGGTCAACTTGGTCATAGGTTATGCTAGTTTAAAGAAATCTTGGATGAACTTTTTGTAATACCCAACCAGGCCTAAGAAGCTCCTAATCTCTGTAATTGTTTTGGGCTGCTTCTAATCCATAACTGCTTCTACCTTTTTTGGGTCTATAGAAATGCCTCCTGGCAATACTGCGTGACCAAGAAATTTGACTGTCTTCATCTAGAGCTCACACTTGCTAAACTTGGCATATAATTGATGCCTTCTAAGTGTTTTCAACACTATCTGCAAGTGTTCTAAGTGTTCTGCCTCTAACTTGGAGTAGATTAGGATGTCATCTACGAAGACCACCACAAACTGATAAAGATACTGTCTAAACACTTGGTTCATCAAGTCCATGAATGCTGCTGGGGCATTGGTCAAACCAAAGGGCGTCACAGTGAACTCAAAGTGTCCATATCTTGTTCTGAAGGTAGTCTTGTGTATATCAGACTCCTTAATTCTTAACTAGTGATATCCCAACCTAAGACCAATATCTGAGAAATGGGTGGCTCTTCTCAATTGATCAAATAGGTCATCAATCCTTGGCAAAAGATACTTACTCTTCACTGTAACTTGGTTCAACTTTCGATAATTAACACAAAGTCTCATAAAATCATCTTTCTTCTTTACAAATAGTACCAAAGCTCCTCAAGGTGACTCATTCCGCCTGATAAAGGCTTTTTCTTGGAACTCATCGAATTGAGACTTCAATTCGATCAATTTTACTGGTGCCATTCTGTAATGAGGTATGGCGATAGGGTTGGTTCTAGGGTGAAGTTCAATCTTGAATTCCAATTCTCTAGCAGGTGGTAGTCTGCATAAGTCGTTTGAAAACACATCCTCGTACTCACTAACCACTGTCAAGCTTGGATTCTCTTTAGTTCAACAAGTTCTTCCTCAGAGAGTTCCTCGAGCTCATTATTCTGCCTTAAGTAGTTCATCATGGCTATGGTTGGATTTCTTGGTAGTCTTTGCATATCCCCATTGATTCTATAGGTTTTCCCCAAAGGTAGTGTTATGGTCACCATCTTCTAAGATAATCTATCTAAGCTTGATATTGGTCTAACCAATCCATTCCTAAGATTACATCATAGCCATAAAAAGGTAAGGTACACAAGTCAACTGTTAAGAGTTTATCCCCAAACCTTAGGTCACAACTACACATTCGTTTTGAAGTCATAGTGGTCCCTATTGGTGTAGACACAATCAAAGTTCCACCTAGTGTTTTCGTCACAAGTTATAACCTATCAGCTAGTTCTTTAGAAATAAAAGATTTAAAGGCAGTCAAGTCAAACAACAATTTCACAGCAACATTAAACAACAAAAATGTACCTTCTACTGCATAGACCCGGTCTTCCTGAGTCTCAACAGCAAACATTCTAACTTGGTTCTGCCCATGGCCCAGGTTATGCCCTTGATTGGCATTCAGCTACTATTGCCTCCCCTGAGGATGATTGTTCTTACCTCCTCCCTATCGTGGTTGATGCTGAGGAGCTTGAGCTTGTACATTAAGACAATTTTTAACCAAATGACCCTTCTGTTGCACACAAAACAATGCCTTTGCTTCCTTGCTTGTTACCTTGACTCGTTCTTGGCTTGCCCTTATTTATGTGTATGTGGTGTTTTCCCACCATTCTTTCTTTTCTTCTAAGCCCCTTGATCATTTTCAATCTCGGGCCTCTTATTCTACCCCCTCAACCATTTTTCCAAGTTTAGTTCTTGTTCTAGTGTTAGGGCTTTTCTTACGATGTCTTTGTAAGTTTTTATGCCCAGAGTCTTCACTATCTTTTGGATCTCCATCTTGAGACCCTTTGTGAATCGATTAGCCTTTCTTTTCTCTTCCTTGATCAAATCTGGGAAGAATTTGGCCAGTTCAGTAAACTTCCTTTCATATTCAGCTACAGTCATGTCCCTCTGATTCAGTCGAACAAGTTCCTCCTATAGCTTGCTCAAGGTTGCCTCTAGAAATAACTTTTCACAGAATATCTCCTTGAACTCTTCCCAGTTCATCTTTTCAATGTCATTATTTGTTTCATCAAATGTTTATACTATCATGACTCTAGATATAGTTTCTAGGTTCTCAATTTGTTCAGTGACCTAAAGGTTTTTCTTTTAGGTTTTTTTCATGCATAGGTATATGATTTGGTCTCAAAGCAAATAAGCAGTAAAGCATGCATTTCACACAATCATATAATCAAGCTATGTAATACCCCAGAATTTTGTCAAATAATTTAAAATAAATAAAAATAGGTTAAGTGAATTAATTTCAAAGATTTTAAGAAATTTTTTGGTACAAATTGTGGGTTGACACATGAAAAATAAAATATATTGGAGATATAATATAAAATAGGCAAATAAGACCTTAATTTGATAATTAAATAAAAATTTTAATTTAGTAGAATTAATTATAAAATTTAAAGAGTTGCTTAAGAAATAAATAAATAGAAATAAAGTATATATACACATATAGGTTAATATGTGTATGAATAAGGTGGGTGTTAGCATAATAAATGTTAATACTACATATTATATGAATATGTATATAGAAAAATTTATCTAATTAAATAAAAATATAGTATACGTGTATTTATTTAAATTAAATAAAATATATATAAATATTGATTTATAATTACATAAATTATTATCTGAAAATAAAATATGAAATAAATAAAAAAATATATGGAAATGGAAAATGTAGATTATTTAATTATGAGCATTAAAAATATTAAAGAAATAAAAAATGTCTAATAAATGCTATATTAAATAATTAGAAAGGAAAAAAATATTAGCAAATCAATAAAATAGAAGGATGTGAACTAGTTACACAAATTAGAAGCTGAAAGATTGGTTTATAAGTGGCAAAACTCGGATAATAGAAACAATTTGATATTAGAAACTACATCCAACAGCCAGAAACACTTAATCTTCACGATCTGCAATCCAACGGCTCAGATTAAGCTCGCATTGTACATCTAAGAGCAACGAATCACACAAATCCAACAGCCCAAACTCGATTAGCCAGATCAACGGTCCAGATCGAGGCACTCAACAACGATCACGAATGAGTACTGCGATCTAGGATCATCCGATGAATCGGGCGAGTTTCGTTTTTCTCGATCCACCGTGCTGCGATCGAGGAAGATCCAAGCGTCCAGATCAAAGCGGCTCAATTTCGCGATCCACCGTGCTGCGCTCGAGAATAATCCAACAGTCGAGATCTCACTCGCCTGATCCAACGGCTGACGATGCACGCGCCAAAACGAATTGGCGATTCAGTGTTGCGATCGAGAACGATCTGACGGTTAAGATCGTTTGCTCTGAAATAAAAATCGAAAATCCAAATAAATTTCAGATAAATGCTTTAAAAATTCAAAAATTGGTTTCTAAATTCCCAAAAATTTCCAAAAAATTTACTTGCTAATCTCCTATGCTTAGGGGGCACAAAATTTTGAAGAATTGGCAAGTTTCCGACAAGATGACACCACAAACTTGTCATTCTCTACCCTTTTGAACTCTATATAAACACCCCCCATGCTTACAATTCATCTCATCCTAAGAAACAAAAGTTGAATTGTCATCTTATTCTCTAAGCCCTCTTCTTGACTCCCCTTCTCACCATTCTTTTCCCTCTTGAGTGTGAGAAGTTCTTGTTTGGAGATTCTTCTTGAGTGATCTTGAGTGTCTTGAGGGTTCTTGAGTGTTTGGAAGCATTGGAATAACGAAACTTTGCCAGATTTCAGAGGTGTGCAGAAGAGACGTATTTAAGGTGGAAGTGACTTCTAACTTCTACTTCTTTATTTTAATTTGAATAAGTCTTGCATGTGTGATAATGTTTTGAAGATAGTTGATTGAATATATGTTTTAATATGCATGCTTTATTCATTTGATGTGCCATGAATATACATGTTATGCATGTTTAGAAATTAATAATATTGATGCATGTTGTACATGAATTGTGCCATGAATAAATATTTAATGATTCATGTTTTGTATATGTTCATCGATGGTTTAATCCGATATTATGTGTTTTATCACTAAGAAAAGGTTAAATAATGATTCAATCCATGTACCGGTGCGATGATGGACTGCATAGTGTCATCGTGTGTATTCCACCCCCCAACCCAGCTTACCGATTTACCATTGATGATTTTGAACTGGGTTTCCAAGAGTGATCCCACTTCATAGATATTGGGGTTTGAGTTTTCATTTGTCACTCTCTCTCCCTACAATGTGGAATACAAAGATTAAACTCTTTTGGTCCGAATGTCAACTACAAACAAGAAATTTGTTTGAATCGCCTAATGAACAAAAGTGTTTGATATGCTTGGTTTGTTTGAATTGAAATAATGATTTAGATGTTTAGAAAGATCCACTGGGTCATGTGCTCACCCCTTCTTTCTATTTTTCAGGTAATTGATTTACATGAAGACCATGAAAATTAGTTAGGTTCTTTTATTTAAAAAGTTTTTAATTTCTATGTAAGGGCATGTTGCCCAAGTTTTGAATCTTCCGTTGTAATAGTTTTTCTTCAAGATCAAATTATGTACTCAATTTTATTTAATTAATTGAGTTTATAAATTTTAGTTATTTCCTATACTATTGCCTTATTAAATTTTTAAATCTAAGTTATGTTCTGTTAAATACAATCAAGGCATGAAATAATTGAAATAGAAAGAAAGTCAAGTGTGTGTCACTTGCAAAGTAACACCAGCTCGGCCCGCCGTTTGGTTTAGTCCACCATCAAGAGAATGGTAGTCGTGTCGAATGCTTAAAGATACAGGGGGTCAGGGTGTTATAAGCTAGAACAACAAGGTTCCAAGCTTCCACCTAAGCTTTCAGGTTTAAGTGTCCCATACCACTCTACCCTTTCCACTTAGGCTTTTACCCAGAGCCGAACCACGCCCAAACAAATTTGCAAATTGCTAGATAACTAAGGTTTCTGAGCCCATTATACTCCATCATCCCATACCAGCGGGCATAGAGAAACCTATTCTACTAGAGTTTTCAATTATTCACCACACATGGTCCATCAATCTCCGAGCCTAGGCTTCAGGTGCCTTAGGCTAGAATTAGAAAATTAATCAGTGGTTGTTTAACTAGAATTAAAAACTTTGTAATATCCCACATCGGTTTGACTCTAGGGGAATTCCTGGGCTAAATGTGCATTCGAGGGTGTCTCATTGTGCCGAGCGCTTTTGGGAGACTTAAGTTCGAGTCTTGCCAAAAACAAAACCCTAAGGTGGGGATAATATCGGTATGTAATGGGGCCAGGTTGTTACAAATGGTATAAGAGCCACTCTGTGTATACTGGAGGGGTGAATCTCGAGGACAAGATTGCTCCCAAGGGGGGTGGATTATAATATCTCACATCGGTCTGACTCTAGGGGAATTCCTAGGCTAAATGTGCATTCAAGGGTGTCTCATTTTACTAAACACTTTTGGGAGACTCAGGTTCAAATCTTGCCAAGAACAAACCCCTACACCCAGTCAGTGATGGCTAAGGTGGGGACAATATGAGTACCTAATGGGCCTGGGTTGCTACAGAGAGTTATCTTGATCTTAGAGGATATGTTGAGGTCTTGTATTTTAGACTTCAAGTGGAATTGGAGCAAGTACTTACACTTGGTTGAGTTTTTCTATAACAATAATTATCAGGCGAGTATTGAGATGGCTTCATTCGAAGCTCTTTATGAAAGACCATGCAGATCACCTACTTATTGGGCCGAACTCGATGACCATATATTAACTAAACCAGATTTGGTGGAAGAAATGAATGACCAAGTCAAGTTAATACAGAGGAGACTGATTGCAACATAGTGTCATAAGAAGAGCTATGCTGACAAGAGGAGAAAACCAATAGAGTTCCAAGTTTGGCACAAAGTATTTTTGAGAATCAGTCCTCAAAAAGGCATCAAGAAGTTCAGATTCAAAGGGAAGTTATCTTCAAGGTTTGTCAGACCCTTTGAAATACTTAGAAAAGTTGGGGAATGTGCTTATGAGTTGGACCTACCAAACCAAATGACTTCAGCTCATAACGTATTTCATGTATCCATGTTGAGAAAGTACAAACCTGACCTCTTTCACATCATCCATTAGGAGGAAGTGTATATTCAAGATGGTGTTATTTATGAGGAAACAATAGTCAGAATACTTGACCATAAAGTACTGAGTCTATGAATGAAGGATATCCTGTTAGTGAAGGTACTATGAAAACACCACGGGGTGGAAGAAACTACCTAGGAACTCGAAAGCGAAATAAAGACCAAATATCCACACTTATTCACTAGAAATCCTAAGTTATGTACAAATTTCGAGGATGAAATTTTTTTAAGGAGGGTAGGTCATAATACCCTAAATTCTTTATACTCAATTAAATTAAATTTATCATTTATTTAGTGAAAATTAGGTGTAAAATGAAACCGAGCTTATTTCAAAGCTAAATCTGGTAGGTTCCAAAACTCTAATTTAGTGCCCCTTAGGGAACCAAAACAACTTGAAATGAAGTCAGGTGACATGTACCAACTAATAGGACAATATATCCAAAAATTAGAATAATTGGTCGAGATTAAGGTTTTCATTTGCCAAACGCCGTTCAGGGGGTCCAAATTAGAAGGAATTGTCATTTAGGGCACTTCGGGAGATCGAAATGACCCGAAACAAAACAGAATGGCATGAACTAACAAATAAATGACATATTCAAAGATCACTACAATTGGCCAAGATTTTAATTTTCATTTGCCTAGCGAACTTAGTGAGTCTTAAATAAGGAAAGTTTTTAAAGAAAAATCACCTAGGACCAAACCATACCTTAAAATGTACATTAAGTTCAAGTGATTCTAAAACTATAGGATATAAATAATAATTTCATGTAAATAAGGAGATATTAATTTTTATTTGATTTTTGTGAACCCATAGAGTCATGATCACCCCTAACATGTGCAAGTTACATAGGTGGAACACTATGATCATGTGCACCCTACCCTAGCCAAAGCTCCATGGGATGTGTCCATTATTTGAATCCTTGTAAAATGATCCTATGTACCATGCAAAGAATTTAGTACAGTCACATATATGAGGTGTCACCATGGTTAGAAATCAAGACAAAGTGATCCCATATACCAAAGAAAATGATCAAGTATTCCATTGTAATACCTTAGAATTTGCGAGCGTGCTACGTCGCGAGCGAATGACTGGAAAAACAAAATAAAACATTTTTAGTAAATAAATAGCAGAAAAATAAAAATAAGAAATAACGATTATTAAATAAATACTTAGGAATTGTGGTTGAAGAAAATAAATGAAAATGTTGTGATGCCGGTGAACATGAGATAAAAGAACTTTGAAATAAATAAATCACGAGGAAAAATAATAATAATAATAATAGTATAAAGAATATATATATTATCAAATAGGTACATTTTGTAATATACAGATAAGGGTGCATGTAATCAGAAAAAAAAAAAAATTCGGACCAAAACCTGTAGAAGAGAGAAGAAAGGACCTGTGGCGGTACATTGGCTTAGGAAAGAAGCAGACCGTGTTATTTGAATCAATGAAACAGGAGTAGAGGAACGGATGAAAAAACAAGAATGAATTGGAAAAAAAAAGGAACCAAAGCAGAGTTACAGTTTCTGCTGTTGTTCCCTGCCGCTGACTGAAAGAAGAAAAAAACCAGCATTTCTGGTTTTATGTTTGCTGCTAGTGCTCCATGTTGCCGATGCTGGTGTCGCCGGACAATAAGAACAGAGGAGAGAAGCCGTGTGAGAAGGAAAGAATGGAAGAACAGAGCAAGCAGAAGGATCGAAATTTCATTTTGGATTGACAGCTGGTGTGGGTTGTTGAGTTGGAGCTTTTGGTGCATCTTTCGGATGGAAAAGAGGAGCTGCTGCCAATGCTCTGTTTTGGAGATGAACGAACCAGACTGGTGCATCTGATGGTGGAGCAACTGGGAACGGTGCATAGATAGAAGAAAACAGGGGAACTGAAAGACCGAGGGACGGCAGCCATTGCAGCTGCTACTATTTGTTTGTGGGTGCTGGTAATGGAATGAGAAACAGAGAAGGGCCAGGGGACGTTGAGAAGAACCAAGCAGAAGGAGCTGCCATTGTTGCTGCTCTGTTGTCGCTACTAGCCGAGGAACAGGTGTAGTGGTGCGTGTTGCAGACTACTGCTGTGAGAAGGGTTGGAACTTGGGGACGAAACAGAGGAAGCTGTTGCTGCTCACGTTGTTGTTGCATATGGCTGTTGTTCTGGAATGGTAGTTGCAGCAACTGCTGCTGTTAATTGAAGAAGAAGAACCGAGCCAGGCTGCATCATCTGGCAGAACTGCTGCTGCTGTTCTAAACTGAAACAAAACAGAGGAAAGAAGAAGGGAAGATGCTGCTGCGGTGGGCTGGTGGAACGACGAACATGGAGTAGAGGGGAAAACAGGGGTGCAGCGGTTGCTTCTGCTGCTGTTATTCCCTGCGGCCTAACAAAGGAATGGCTGCGTTAAAGAAGAGAAGAATGAAAGAAGGAAGAAGCAGAAATTTCTGTCGTGTTGGACGCCGAACTGAATCGACTGGAGAAGAAGACGTTGAATGAGAAGATGACCGAAAAAGAAGGAGATTTAAGCAGCTGAAGGAAAAGGAAACTAAGAAAGAAGAACGTCAACAGAAGGATCTCTGGACGTTGGCCGATCATTAACACAGAGAAATCACACTGAAAACCAGCATTGAGCTCAAAATTCTGAATTGGATTGAATATAGGCATCGGTCAACGGAGAGGTAAGAAAGTTATTCAAAATTTTTTGATTAATGTTGTTGCCATAAGTGGAATCAATGACTAACGGATTTAGTGTAGTCTTTCAATTTAATGTGAAATTAGGATCCAGTATAGTGTAATAAATTGATATGAGAAAATTTGAAAAATAAACTTATGATAAACCTACTTAGTGGATAACAAAGAAATATTAAGGGTTGGGGAACAAAAAAAAATTAATGGTTGTCTACTTATTTATTTCAGTAGTAAATTATTTAATTTTTGAAAAATTTAAATGAATGAAAAAACTGATTGAATCAACATTATAAAATGATCTTAGATAAAACTCTATTAATAGAAAAAGATTAGAAATCTCAACTGCGAACAAGACTAAAGACTTGACAAATAGAAGTCTTATTTTGTTCGTAATCATTTCATGAGTGATTTAATTACAACATAAGGGCTAAGAAATTGAAGAATACTTAATTAACAAGTACATGAGGTGATTAACAAAATCACTTTGATTAGTTAAAGGATTACAAAATTATAAGTAATGAAATTAGTGTGAAACTTTAGTTAAGAAATTATCATAATATAATTACTATTGCAGATTGACTTTCTTAGGATGATCACTCGCAACAAAGAGAAAGAGGAACGTCCGAAAATCCAGGTGGGCGTGACTTCCTTGCTCACTTGTATTATATGGATTTAAAATTCAAAACATTTGGTTGAATAGTTTTAGGATTATTAGAATTTGTTATAAGTTGATTGAACTATTTGACTTGTTTGAGTGATAGTGTGAGGATTGATTTAAATTGTGCTCTGTTTATTTATAACATGCATTAATAGGAAATCATGTAGATTTCATTATTTATTTATGTGAATAGCTTGTATTCTCTGATTTGTGTTCACGATATACATGATGATTGGTATGAATGATATTGTGTGTAAAACTAAGATAAGATGATGGTTTATTAAGAATCCACGTACCGGTATGATTGACGAGCTTGAAGCGGATCGAGGTTGCATCTCCTATATGTCACTGCTTGAGATCGTCGAGCCACAAGGTGGATCTTAGGTATTCCCAACCTGAGCTGACTGTGACAGCTCGAAGTCTTTGGGAGACGGTACGATTCATGATAAGTACGCTCTCTTAGACTATGATAGTGATGACATGATTGATTTTAGACGGTTATTGGAACCCTCTGAGATTTGATTGGATCACAGGGAATACCGAGAGGCATCTCAACCCTCTTCCGGTCTTAGATTTTGACTAAAACAAATGAATGTTTGAAACGCCTAATGTTTGAAAGTGTTTGCAATGTTTTGGATTGGGTCTATATAATGCATGTGATGTGTAAGATCGATCCACTGAGCTTTCGAGCTCACTCCCATTCTATTTTTCAGGTACAGTTGGACTTAGAATATGGTATTTTACGTCAGAAGACTTGTACCCAGATTGGACACCTCATGGGGAGGTCTTAGGGATAAGTGATTTCAAAGTTATATTTTATGTATTTTATATTGGATTGTTTTAACGTGTTCACTTTGGTTTGACCTCGTCTGTTTTATCTTTAAACGGTTTTATTCGCTTAATGGTTTGTTTTAAATGAATAGTTTTTAAAAAGTATTCCGCTACATTGCCTATGGTTTATTCGAAAAAATTTATGGCAATTCCTATCTTGCTCAGAACATCGTTAAATTCATTGATTTGTGAACAAAGGATTATGGACTTGATTTTGAAGAAAAAGATTTTGACGGAACGAAGTTTTAAGTAGCATCTTAATTTTCATCGGGCGACGATCCACACGTGAGGTAACACGTGAACGGAGGTCCGGTCGAAAATTGGGGTGTTACATCCATACACCCTCATGGGCGTCTACACCCATGAATGTGTGTGGGTGTATACACACATGTGACAAACCTTATTAGAAGTTTCTAAAACATAAATGGTTCTCACTTACAAACCCTAGCCGTCCCTTGCTAGCCACACAAACCAAAATTAGAAGTTCCATAAAGAAAGATCTTCCATGACACCAAGAAGGGAAGGTTTCCACTTAATGCATATGTGATCACTAAGCAAAGTGTTGTCTAAGAAATGTTTCTAAACCATGAACCAAACTAATATGGGACGCCCTAATTGAAATTAGAATGGATCAAATTCTGAAAATATTCTCTTAAATTAAATAAGAAATAAGATAGAGTATCAAATATTTGCTCATGGGAATTTGACAAGCTTTAATGGGCCCACAAGCTCACTTGCCTTTCTCACCCAAGCCATCCCCTTATGAGTTTAGAAACATGCCCAAACATGGTGAGCAGCCCTAGCTGCCCCCCTTGTGCTCATGAACATGTACACAAATCCACTCTTTGCTTGTTCTTGCCCTCTCCTTGGCACTTCCCTGACCCCCGTGTTATTAATTGGACTTAACCATTTAGTTAATAGACTTACCCATTTAGACAAAGGACTGAACTAGTTGGCCGGCTGGGCCGGTGTTACTTTACAAGTGACACACACTTGACTTTCTAATCCCAATATCCCATGCCTTAATAAATAAAAACGTATAAGGCTACATTATAAGAGATAAAAGGAAATTCTCTTTATTTTAAAGAAGAGTATACAAAAATAAAAATGTCTACAGCAGAATTAAAGACATAAGTGGGCAAACATGTCCTACATAGAAAATTTCAAGCTAAAAAGACTCTAAACGGGAAACATCCCACATTCTTCTTCATAAGTTCAAATTCCTAAAAAATGTTAAAAGAAGAGGGGGCACAAAGCTTATGGATCTTAAACCTCATATTCAAGATATTAACACATACATATTTCAACCACTTTTAAGCATTAGGGTGTTTCAAGCATTTAGATTGTATAAGTTTTGATTTAGACCAAAAGGGTTTTTCAACCATTGATGTTCTCAACTAAGTGACTCCTTAGAGTGAAATATGACATTTCTTAGTATATTTCATTGGACTTTGGACTTGGGGATTCTAACCCACCAACCAATCACTTAGGTATTATAAATCCCATGAACTAATCATAAGAAGAGAACACCCATACTGTTACTCAAACAACTATGATGGTACGTGATTTGTATCACTATTTTTCTCATCTTAGATCTCATGTTCAAGAAATAATAAAAATATTTCAGATTATACAATAAACTGAAAAATAAATTTTAGAATTTAAGAACACATGAAACAACTCATTTATTATTCAAGATCATGCACCAAAACTTGGAACACATTCCTAAACATGATACTACCATGAATTATCATAAAAGTAAGCATGATCTTAAACATTTATAAATCTAAAACATTGCATGAATGGGAATAGAAAACTGAAACCAAACATTAAAAAATTTTAGAAAACAAATCAATCAAAATGGACATGCTAATAGCTTAAATATGAAAAATGTTTATTAGGGCAACTTCCACCTTAGCTTTAGATGTTTCCCAAAAATCTAGCAGGGTTTCTCCCACTTTTTGTTACTTCAAACCTCCACAAAAACACTCTCTAATGATCACTAAAACTCTGGAACTAGAAGCCCTTCCTTGGGCACAAAATAAGATGTCAAGAAGAGGAAGAGAAAGAAGAAGAAGAGAGCACACTAGTGACGTTTTCACTTGCTCTTGGAATGAATGATTTATGAACAATGAAGGGGGATATTTATAGTTTTCAAACACACTAAGGGACGACCATGGGCAGCTACTCTCATTTGGGCAACATTCCAAACACTAAAGGTAGGACATGGTAAGTGTGCATATTTTGGTATGTGTGTATATCTCTTTTGTGGGCCCACTAGTGATCTTACTAGTCTTTGTTTCTAATTCAATTTCAGAGACTGAAATTCTTCTAGCACCCTTCTAAAATGGCCTTGGACATCCCATAGTGAGAGTGAATATTTTCTCATATCTTTCCCCTCTGTTTCCTTTGCTTGCTCATCACACTTAGGCAAAAAAGACATGTTTGTCTTCTCTTTTCTTTGGATGCTTAGCCAGTGGGTGTAAGGGTGACAATTTGTGACACGACACGATAACCCAACCCAAACACGACACGAAGGTAACAGGTTTGGGTTTGATATAAATGGGTTTGGGTCTATATGGGTTGAACATGATTAAACACGACTAAATACGGGTCATAAATATGTTAACCTGATAAACCCGAAATGACCGGTTTAGCATGATTAAAAATAAGCAATAAATAGGTTATAAATAAGTTAATATTACATATACATTAAGAATAATCTTAATTTTTAAAAATATTCTTAATTTAATTTTAATAAATTATTTTTATATTTTTGTATTTAATTAATATATTTAAAAAAATAATTTTAAAAATTAGGCTTATATTATTTGAGATATTCTTTTTTTTTAAGAAAAATGATTATACAATAAATTAAAAAAGTATTATGCCCCTTTAAAAATAAACTCTGTCTTTAGCAAAAAATATTATACTCAAATTAAAATATAAAAATAAGTCAATTTCTCAAATATTTTTTTAAAAGATCTCCTAAAAACACTAAACTTAATTTTTTTTGACATTTTTAAAAAATTTTCAACTTGCTTTAAAAATTATTATATCTCTTTTTATTTTAGCCTAAAATATTATATCATTTCTCATAAAAGTATAAAGCCTAATTTTTTAATATTAATTTTATTTTTTAACAAAAAATATTACACCTAAATAAATATATAAAAAATAACTTGATATCTCAAATCTTTAAAAAAATTCTTGAAAAAAGCAATGCATGTATAAATACTAAAAGAGTAGCTTGATATAGCAATATTTTAATATTATTGTTTTATTTTTTAATAAAATTATTACACTCAAATAAAAAGTATAAAAAATAATTTGATCTCTCTAATCTTAAAAAAATAAGTACGATGTATATATAAATATTAAAAAAGTAGCCCTTTTGACAACATAAGTTGTTGGCTCATTTGGTTATACTTTAAGCTAATGACCCAAAGGTCTTGAGTTCAAGTCTTGGTGAAGCCATGTTTTTAGTTAAGTTATTATAGAATCTATTAAACGTGTCTAAATGGGTCATATACAGGTTACCCGTTTATTTAATGTGTCATGTTTAGGTTTACATGTCATGACTCGATTGACCCGTTTATAACCCGCCGACATGAATTGCTACCCCTAAGTGGGTGTAAGATATCAAAGCATGAGAGACACCATATCATACTCTGATTTTTTTTCAAATGTTGCACAAGGAAACTCTCCCTTTGAAGCTAGAATCAAATTTGGGTGTTTTTGGAGAGAATCCCTCAATATTTGCGCCATACATGAGATCACTATATATACACTTTCCATCTTAATTTTCCTCATTTAAAGGTGACGGCTAGGATGAGATCAAGAACATCTTTCTTGTTCTATAATCTTCTAATAAGGATTGTCACATGTGCAAACTCACACGTATACACATGTGGGCCAGTTTTGGCTTAATCGGCAACAAGGTGCATGTAATCACTACATGGTATACATGGGATCATCCTTTTATGGGTTTCTATAGGTGATGCCTCTTGTGGGTGTATTGAATCATCAATGTGGTATACAAGATCATTTTACATGTGTTCAAATCATAGAAGACGTTCCCAAGGAGACTGGGTGGGGTGGGGGTGCACAAGATCATGGTGTTCTGCCTATGTGACTTGCACATGCTTTGGGTGGCCATACCTTTATGGGTTCACATGAATTATTTGAAAAAATTAATATCTCCCTAACCACTAGGAATTTAGGCGTATAACCTATAGTTTTGAAACCACATGATCAAGACACAAATTTTAAGGTATAGTTTGGCCCAAGGTATTTTTTCTTAGAGACCTTCCTTATTTAGAGCCCACCGAAGGTACTTTACCCGAATCTTAGCCAATTGTTCTGATTTTTGGATATGTGGTGTGTCTTGTTAGTTTTTGCCACCTCATAGAGTTTTGGGTCATTCCAAATCCTTGAAATACCCTAAATTTCATTTCTTTCCTAATTTAAACCCCTAAAGTTGTTTTGACAAAATGAGAGTTGTAATCTTCACCAATTGAGCTAATTTTCGGATATATTGTTCAATTGGCCAGTTCAAGTCACTTTGTTTCATTTCAGGTGATTTTGGATTCCTAAATGAGAGTTTTAGAATTTTCCAAATTTAGCCCTGAAACGAGCTCAAGTGATTTTCGATTCATTTTGCACCCAAATTTCACTGAATGGACCTTGAATTTTGTTTTATTTGGTATGAAGTTTTTAGGGTATTACACTTCTCACTTTCTTTTCTCTCTTGTATGAGAAGTTCTTATTTCAATATTTTAGAGAGTTGTTGAAGTAATTTTGTTGGTGATTAGAAGTTCTTGAAGTTTTGAAAGTGGTGGATAAGGGGAACATCTACCGGACTTTACAAAGAAGCTCGGATTAAGGTGGAGAAGATTTCTTAAACTTCTACTTCACTCTTTCAAATTTCTAGCATATTCATGCTTGTTTAAATTCTAGTTTTCAGCATGTTTAATCATATTTTAATTTTAGTTCAACAAGTTTCTATGTTTTAATCACTCATGAGAGCATGACATGCTTAGAGTCCATGTTTAGGATTTAATTCAATGTTTGAAGCATGCTATGTAATGTATTCATGCTTTCTTGGTTGTTTAAAATTCTGATATTTACATTTTGAATTTCTTTTATGATTGTGTGATTCTTAAATATAAGAAATTGAAGATAAGAACCACGTATTGTCATAGTGACCCGTATGGGTGCCATGGGAGTTCTTAACACATGCTTGGAGTGTGTGGTTGCGAGGCGCAACTGAAGGATACTTGGTATGTGGCATTCAATGAAAAGTGACAAAGAAATGTCTTTCCACCCTAAAGAGGGATATCTAAATTAAGAACATCAAAAAAGTAGAACCCCTTTTAGTCTTAACGTCAACTACAACCAAAAAGTTGTTTGAATCACTTAATGCATGAAAGTGTTTGAATTTGGATGTATTATTGATTTGAAATAATAACTTAGCTGTTCAATAAATGATCCACTAGGCAATATGCTCACCCCTTCCTTTTATTTTTCAAGAATTTAAAATACATGATCAAGCTTGCTAAGAAATTAGAAAGTCTATTTTTAGAAAGTTTTTATGTAAGGGCATATTGCCCAAATTTTGAATAAAGACTTCCACTGAATTTTTGTTTTAAATTTTAGAATTATGTACTCTTTCTTTTGATTATATGAATTTAATAATGTATTTTTTATTTTATTTTGAATAAATAAAGAGTTTGGAGTTTTCCTTTATTCACTTGTATTATCTTATTGAAAATTAAACTCAATAGAAGTGTATTTATGAGTATTTCAATAAGTGTTAGAATACAAGAATTGAGATGCAAGTTGTGTACTTGTAAATGTAACATAGGACCCAACCTACCTTGTGGTGAAGCTCAAACCTGTCTCTTGGGGGTTGGGGTGTTACATGTTCTAAGCATGAGATTGAATGATTACACAATTACCATACTCGAAAAGGTAAGTTATTTAAATACTTAAGTTAATGAGAACAATGATTAATTAGGCTATGAGTATGGTTGGACTTATAAACCTATGAATTTGGGCAATCAATTAACTAAGTTAGGGATCTTATTTTGATGTGAAACTTCCAAAAATGAATCTTGGGTTAGTGTAGACTATGTAAACCAAATATTAGCTCAATTGAACATGGTTAGATTTGCGAGTTCGTTGAAGTTCCTAATGATTGTTTGTAGTTGGACAAAAATTGATTTAGTGAATTGGGGCACTAAATTGATTAACTTTGAGACTTTAATTTGCCTTGAAATTTAGTGGATTCATTTTTAGTATAGTAACAATGGTGCATACCAATTTTTAGGTCAATTGGATGTGTTTAAGTTAGGTAAATAATACGAACTTTGAGACTTTTTCATTTAATATGAACAAGATTGAACCATAACTTTGTGACACCCCCAGCGGGGCCCACCAACATGTGGGACTCGAACACCACTGTCGCGTGGCACCACTGGCCCAGGGGGACTCGAACACCCCTGTCCACGTGGCGGTCACTCACAGGTACACCTGGGACTCGAACCCAAGTGCTACACCGACCCCCTCAGTGGGTTTTCTTTCGCCTCTACGGAGATTCGAACCCAAGACCAATGGGAATAAGTACTTAAGTTATGCATCATCCGCTACCATTGAGCTAGTAGCTCAATGGTAGTGGGAGTTCGCAAAACTTTGTATTTGACCCCCAGAATCAAGGTTCGAATCCCACGGAGGCGAAAGAAAATCCCAAGGGGTGGGATATTGCTCAATGGTAGTAGGAGTTCACAAAACTTGGTATTTGACCCCCAGAATCAAGGTTCGAATCCCACGGAGGCAAAAGAAAATCCCAAGGGGTGGGAACAGTACCGATGAGTCACAACTGCCATGCAGTGGAGCCCGGATGCCACGTGGTGGATCCGGTGGGACCCAGTGGGCCCGATCCCGGTGGGGTGTGACAATAAAAGGCGCCTTTTTATTGTGACACCCCCAACGGGGCCCACCGACACGTGGGACTCGAACACCACTGCCGCGTGGCACCATTGGCCCAAGGGGACTCGAACACCCCTGTCCACGTGGCGGTTACTCATAGGTACACCTGGGACTTGAACCCAAGTGCTAAACCCACCCCCTCAGTGGGTTTTCTTTCGCCTCCGTGAGATTTGAACCCAAGACCAATGGGAATAAGTACTTAAGTTATGCATCATCTGCTACCATTGAGCTAGTGGCTCAATGGTAGTGGGAGTTCACAAAACTTTGTATTTGACCCCCAGAATCAAGGTTCGAATCCCACGGAGGCGAAAGAAAATCCCAAGGGGTGGGAACAGTACCGATGAGTCACAGCTTCCATGCAGTGGAGCCCGGATGCCACGTGGTGGATCCGGTGGGACCTAGTGGGCCCGATCCCGGTGGGGTGTGACAAACTTTAAGTAGTGCAAACCATATAAAATGTAATACCCTATGAATTGTATAAAAAATGATAGATAGAACAAATAATTTGAAAAAAATAATCCTTGAAAAATCCATGAAATTTATAGTGCAAAAGAAGTGCAAGCTCAAGGTATGAAAGGATCAACAAATTGAAACGGAACACAAAACAAAACATGGAATTCTCCACTTATTACTACAGTAATGAAAACCCCTAATGTAGTAATGCTTAGTGCACATAGAAATCTTGAAAAAAAATGGAAAGTCCTCAGGTTACTGCGGTAGTGTATCGTTTGCTTAGATATTGAATTGGAAATACAATTTTACTACCATGGTGTCTTACCATAGTAGTGCATGTGAAAAATGCACAAATAGGATTTTAAAAGGTTCCCAAAATGACTTTAGAATGTCTCTAACTTGTGGGCAACTTCTAAAAATAAAACTTACTAATAATTGTGCATGGGGAGCAAGTAAAACAAAGTTAAGAAACATTGTGATCAAGGAAACAACTCAAAAACTTTCCAAAATATGTCACATTGAACTGTATATAAACCTAAGCTGAGCAACCATTCTCCTCATCCTAGCAAGAAGAAACCAATTCTCTTCTTGTTCTCTTAGCTTCCTCTTGGCATCCTTTTTGTTCTTTGGCTATCCTAGGTAGAAATTGGTGTGGTGGGAATGAGTAGAAGCTGAATTTCACAAGGGAAGCTCTATTCAATGTTCTCTTGGAGCAACGAAAAGATTCAAAGGTGCAATAAAGGTATAATCACCTTTTCTCAGTCTTGAATACTTGTTTTTTGGTTTAGAAGTCGATGTAGTAGGATGCCATGGTTGTAATGACACAAGGGATGAGTAGAATAAAGCCAAAAATTATATTTTCCTACTAGTTACCACGGTAGTGATCAACATATCGTGGTAGTGTCATCATTTTCAACTATTTTTGGAAAAACCCACTCAGATTACTGTGGCAGTGTGTCCAAATCTTGAAAACACCTTCTTGTTACTGTGGTCATGCTCGCACACTGATTATCGTAGTAATTCCTTTCTCTACTATTGTAGACAAACCCAAGACCATGATTACAATCGTCTAGGGTGATATTCATGCATACTATAGGCTACCCTTGATGAAAGACCATTAGATTATGATTTAAGAATGTTAGAAACACGTGAATAACCCATTAGTCTTCATTTTTATGGTCAAAGACTTGAAGAAACTTGGAATACCAACTCAAAGGGATTAAGTGTATAAGGTTAAAGTGATTTTCAAGTTTTACTTTATTACTTTGATTTCAATAAGTTTTACATGTGTGATTGTGTTTGAATATCCATGATCTTTATGATTGAATATACGTGACATATTTAGAATTTGCATATTTAGGACTACACAACTAAAGATGCATGATGTGTGATGATATAACTTGTGCTATAATATACCTATGATGGTTGCCATGCTCACATGTTAAATTCTTGTTTTAAATACATGATAGTTTAGTTTACACTTAAAGAAAGATGCATAAAATAATTGAACCATGTACTGACACGATATTCTATAGAGGATTACTGTTGGTGTTCTCAAGAATGGAACAACGAGGTTGTCCCTAGTTCAATGGATTGGAAAATGGGTAGGACCCTGGTGTAACGACTCGAATTTTTGGCCAACAAGTTGATGGATTCAACATATATACTTTTATGTACTTTCTTGAATTTTTAATGAAAATATTTAAATTTTATCCAATTTTATCCATTTAATTGAAGGAATTTAAATTAATTGAGAAAATTTGAAACTAAATGAATAGTTATATACAATATGAATTTTTGGGTAATTATTAAACTTTTAAAAAGGAACCATGAATTTTTAGGACTTTATTTGATTTTTGAGAAAAAAATGTATAAATATTGGAATTTGGGGTATATCTAGAAATTTTGAGGAAAGTGAAGGGTAAATGAATAAATGGCAATAATAATAAATATATACACATTATATTAATAAAAGAAAAGAAAAGAAGATGAAATGATGAGGAAAAAGGAAAAAAAAAAGGGATTTACTAGGGGCCAAGGCACACAGGCCCCACAAGCCCATGAAGGTCGAACCAGGGCACGGGCCGTGGGGCGGCTCGTGTGGGCTGGATTTGGCGCTTGGGCCAGCTATCACGCCTAGGAGGTCTACGTGGTGAGCTTTTTTCCCCCTTTCCTTTCTCTCTCCTCTCCCCTCTTTTCTCCTCTCCTTTCCCATCAACCAAACCATTCACGACTACTAGTTTTGGGGTCGTGTTTGGCCAATTGGCAGAGCTATCTACTAAAACATGTGGGTTTGGCCGGCGGAGTACCTTGCATGGCCACCCAAGAGCCATGTGGATTGCCACATGGCAAGAGTTTTAGCCATGCAAGGATGCCCCAAAAATGCAACAAAATTGGTTTTTGACAATTGACAATTTCATCAGCTCATCTTCACCAACTCTTTTCTCCTTCGTCCCAAACCCAAAAAGCCTGAGAAAGCTCTCATACCCCTCTTTGAGTCCCTATGTTCCTTTGGTCCAAACCCATAGCCACTAGAGACAAAAATGGTTACCAAGGTGGGGTACCTAACATAGTTTAAAATTGGAATAATAGGAATAGTGGTTGATTCGAGTTTTGGAGGAGTATTCTTTGGCTAATTTGTGATCGCTTCTTGGGGTAAAACCACCCTTTCCCCTCTTTGGTATGTGTCTTTCAATTTTCAATTACTAGAAAATAGAAACAAAGATCTTGGTTGTGACTTACAAGGTGCCAAAGTGTGTTGGTTGTTAACTCTTACAGTAGAAATTGTTATTTGAGTCAACTTTCGGGCAACATTTGAAGTGGTTAGAGACATCTATGGGAGGCAAAATTTTGGTGTTTGATCTTCATACTTAAGGCTTCAAGAGGGTATAAATCTCTTATCATAAGCTTTTGTCTTCATGATTTGCCATGCGTGCTAAGTTACCTCATTACATAGGTGTTTTGGTACTTAGAAAAAATTTCAGAGTTGTGTTGAATGTATGATATGTGTTTGATGATATGAATAAGTAAGGTTTCAACCATTTTTGCTTACAAGTCCAATGGGTCTTGATAGGGAGATGTTCTATGACCTAAATATATGCAATAGGTGTAAGCAATAATCTTTAAATTAGAGGTTTAAAGGGGGGAAAACACTACTTGAAATTTATGAAAAAACATGAACTAGAAAAACTTGTTACGAAGCTAAAACTTTAGGGAAACAATTGACGGACCAAATCTCAATTTTTTGAGCTGCAATATCGTGGAGACCGTAATAGATATCCTGAAAATAAGTGTACCAAATTTTGTCCAAATCTGATGTAGGTAAGCGGGTCAATTTCAATGAAATGTGACTGTCCATCACATGAAAACCAAATATTGAAGGTGATTGAAAACCCACTTAAAAACCTTATCAAATGAAATTTAAAAATTTCAACTAAAGTTCTAATAAATATTTAGGAAGGTAAGATCAAATCTTGAAAGTTTTGTGCAAATCTGAAGCATGGTTTTATCCCATAAAAATTAGAAAATTTGCTACGCAAATGGAATATAAAGCTGAAAAATGACTAAATGTAAAACTTAGGGAGTAAAGTGGACTTAGGGGCTTAATTTCACCATTTTACCATGTTTGACCACTTATGACCCTGTTGACCATTGAGGTCAGCAAGTGTTAGGCTTAATTAGAGTTGACCGAGGTTGATTGAGATAAACCAAGTTGTCCTAGTATCCTAAAGTTGATTGAATGTCTAATTTGACCAAATTGAACAAATTTGACCTTGACCACCCTAGTCAATATGTGCTTAGAGTTGACTAAATTTGACAAAAGTCGATCAGGTTAGACCAAGCTTGGCCTAGTTTGTTTGAGTAGACTGCATGACTTAGAGTTGATTGTATTGAACAAAATTGACCAAATCAATATAAATGGACTGTACTTGATTGAGCCAATCCTTTTATTTGAGCCAAGTTTCATGTAGGTATTAAGAAACCACGTTGATTACGCAGGACCAAATATTAACAGGAAGTGACTGGTCACAAGAGGAGCACCAAGAGCCAAACATCTTTTATGAGTAGTGTTTTCTATTTTATAACTTAAAACTTATTATACTATACATAAATGAAATGTTATTACATATTGCAATGCATTTACAACCTTTAGAAAAACATATGGATTTTTAAATGGAAAATGTGCTCTGAATCTCAAGGTTTGAGGCATGGGTCAAGTATTAAATGTGTTAGAGGCATTGAGGATTTGACGCTATTGTACTTGAGGTACATGTTGTGTTGACCTTTCAGTTGGCCCAGTTACTGAGGATTTGAAGTAGCTGTACATGAGGTAACATCATGTTCTCTTTCATTTTGGCATGTTTCTTCATGTCGTTCACTATTTTGAGAGTTAGAATGAAGTATAGAGGTGAGGAAAATATTGTAAATAGTTTGACTTAGATATTTTTGCTATCACTACACTTGGATGATGGTACATGACCTGGTTTTGTTTAACTTTAATTTCTACTACATTTATATGTTTTGGTTACTTCCACATTTCTCACGATTACTCTAATGGTATTGTATATGGTGTCGTGAATGAGGCTTAACAATGTTCCAGTGAGCTCGGCTTGCGAGTGGGTTGTCAAGGCACTATGTTGGTCGGTTTGCCTTTCACCCTAGGGAAGGGGTCCCAACATCCTAGTTCTTGGATAATGGGTGTAACCCCAGATCCATTGGAAATTGGTATAGAGATTTCCCTTTCATCTCATTTGATATGAGTGAACATTGAGGTCAACCCTTTCGGTCTTAACGTCAACTATTTAATAATTAATTGTTTGAATCATCTAATCTATGAAAGTGCTTGACATGTATGTCTTATTTGTTGAAATAATGACTTAAATATTTGGGATGATCCACTGGACTCTTGAGCTCTATTGAGATCACTGCAAGTGTACATGATCGCATTAGTAATACATGGTAAGAAATCAGATATCATCCTCAGGGAATAGTATATGGCCAATAATCTTAAATCTCAATCTAATTTTAGTATCAATTTTATTAAGGCTAATGACAGAGTTTGAATGTGGTAAACTATTCGAATTGAAAAGCAAGCGAATAATGGTTTTGAAAACTATATTAATTAGATATATAGGATTGTAAAATCTCATGTATCCCCCATTGATTCATCTTTCAACTATATTAATTAGATATATAGGATTGTAAAATCTCATGTATCCCCCCTTGATTCATCTTTCAATTAATCTAGTTCCTAATTCTGTAGGTTACGACACTTCTCACTAAAACCCTCTCCCTAGGTGTTTAAATACCTATTAGCCAAATTGCCCAATACCCCCTCCCGAGACGTATAAACAACAACCTAATGCATTAAAATCCTAACTCCTATGCAACCTCCTACAGAATCAACAACCTCCTGGTGAATTGATCATTTTGGATCTGTACTTTGATTATCCAACCATTAAACCTCTCTCTTTGACTTAGTTTAACAATCTGAGATCAATCTATCTATGACCAATAGATAAAAAGTGGTAACACAACAGAAAATAGAACATTAGAATATATTAATCAAACATCATAATTAAGGGCTCCTACAATTGAAATCACATCCTAGAAATTAAAAGTACTTAGCCAGACATGTTGTAGAAATTGCAAAACAAAGGTTTCAACAAATAGAAGATCATACTCTTGTTTTGATCTTGTTCTTCATCTCTGTCTCCTTTTATCACTTCTAGCCATCAAAAATAATAAAACCAATATCCTAATGAATAATAAACCTTAATACATGTATCTATTTATATTACTCACTTAAAAAACTCCAAAACACGACTTAAAATAACCTAAAAACATAACTTAATCGCACTACTATAGTAGTAGACCACGGTAGTTTCGTTTTTCAAACTCCCAAAATTTTCATGAATGCAACATCAATCACACTACCATGGTGGGCTACTGTTGTAGTCATGTTCTGCCATTTTTTGTTGGTTTTTCACATGTTACCATGGTAATTTCTCTTCTACCACTGTAATGCCTTAATTTTTGAGTTTTTGGGTTATTTTCCATCTTCCTCCTTGTGTGTACCTATGTCCAATTATTCTAAACCTGCACAAGCAACTAAGAGCCTTCCTTGGGTGTTAAATCATAAGTATAAACATATAAAATCCATATTGAAATTCTCTAAATGTGTAAATGGCATGCCTTGCTCATATAAATGCTTAAGTTCCTAATTATAAACAAACATGTTCTATTTCTTACAAAAACCATGCAAAACATATACAAAATGCATGTAATGCAGTTAATATGCTATGCAACTAACAAGCTCACCCCTTCTCTTCTAACATTTTAAGAAACCAAAAAACGAGGCTATGTGGATTAAGTATCTTTTGAATTTTCCTTATTATTTAAGTCAGGCATGTTAAACCTAATTTATTTCTACTGTTAAAGTTTAAATCAATGTAATAAACTTGAAGGTTATGTACTTCTTGATTTATTAATGAATGATATTCATTTTTATCAAATGATTGTACGTGTATTTTATAAAATCTCTGTAGGTATTTAGGAAGTCTCAGAAATATTAGACAACTAAAGAGAAAAAGCAAGATAATATAACGTCACCCGCTGGTGTGGTCCATGTGGAGGAATTCGGGGAAGGTGGGGTGTTACATGAAATGATGTCCAAAAATTGTAATTCAAAATTTTAAGAACACTTGGATATGTTTATTTTATGCCAACCACATTTTGTTGCAATCAAACGTATAATTTAGTTTGTGGGAAAATCCAAAAAATGTTGCACAAATCTAAAAAAACAGTAGAAATATGTTACGTATGGAAACTGTAAGAATATGAATTTTTCATCCCATTTGACCTTCTTTGAAAAAATTTTGACCAATTAGGGCTATATAAGTATTATAATTGTCCACGTTAGCAATAATCAATGTTTGACCATTGTGTTGACCTCCGGTTGACTATAGTTGACATATAACCAAAATTAACTATATAATAAGTCAACAAGCTCAACTATAAAAAGAAAGTATAAATTAAAGTGTATGTATAATAAACAACATTAATGTATGTTGAATCCACATGTTCGAACATGTAGCATGTGGATCGAGGTTTGTGGGAGAACCTCAGGGAAAAGCCTTCATATTGTAAATAGTATTTATAGTATTTTATTTTTCTTGTTGTTATGTTCAAATGTATATTATTTGCATGTATTATAATTTATATGCATAATTATTTTATAAACTACATCAGAAAAGGGATTTGAAGGTTTTTCGAAATTTGGTACGAGTGTATTAAATCATAGAACAAGAAGTTCTCTAAAAAACCTTTTGAGTAGGTTTATAAGCAATACATTGCAAGTAAGATAAAACATTGGTTTCGTTGTGTTTGATGACACTACATGTCTATTGGCACTGATGGTGGGCTAATTATTTGACTGACATCATGTGTTCGATAACACGATAGTGGGTCTAATTGTTGAACTATTTTTCACTTATGTGCATTGAACAAAATGGTAAATATCGCATGAGAATATTAATACTGCAATTGTTCTGCATAACGTGCTGCTATTCATATCATCTTATGCATACATTGTATTTGCAAAACACCTGCATAATATTCATTGTATTATTTATGTCGCTCACTAAACTGCGTTCTTAGGCTCATTACTCTTTCTACTACATTTCAAGTTCAACTTCACAAGATGAGGGAAAATACATCCTTATCCATTTGCTTTTGTGCCATTGAATAGGTATTTTGTTACTTTAGTTTTTGTAAGTTAGGGAAAATGTATTTTGAAACTATGTGCAAATGTTTTAATATAGATGTAATGTCATTATATGAACAATTTATGTACATGACTAATTGGGTAATGTAATAGCTTTGATGAAATTTGTTCTGCATGTATCTTGATAACTTATGGTTGGTTTGTATTGATAAGCTTTAACAATAATTCACCAAGTTGTAGCGTGAAAGACGACTCAATGGGTTATTATGTTGGTCGGGCCGCCCATTGAGGTATAAATGGGGTCTTGACAAATTATGTCACTGTAAAAAATATATAAATATATTTGTGTTAAAAACTTATTATTTTTAATTACAATATATTTCAATTAACCTCATATTTAAATATATGAGGATATATTTCAATATTTGATATCCTTTTGCTCACATATACCCAAAATTGAAAAAATATGAGACATTATTTGTTACTATAAGCGAGTATTTGCTAATTTACTAGTTATTTTTAAGAGCTATCAGTAATTTTCTCAATTTCAACATTTTTTTATTGAGACATTGATTCAATTATATGGTAGTACTACATGTATCCAAATAATATGAATTTGTTTGATACACAATGTAAATACTTTATAATCTATAATTTTGTGTTTGCAATAATGACGTAATTCCACTTTAGGGTTGTAACACCCCATCTCCTGATGACCATCTCAAAGGGTACAATGTTAGTATTACCCTCGCTCATCATTAAATGTAGTCTAATCCATTAATACAACATTAGTTTTAATTGTTCATCAACCATCTATTCATTACAAACCGAAGACTCATCGGGTCATTAAGGAAACAAGGTATTATTATTATTACTTCTAGTACTTGTGTCACAATCTCACTTAAAGCAAAGGCAACAGATAAAAATAACTGCATATAAGCTAAGGTGATATCATAGAAATTTAACAATTAGGTCTAATCATAAATCGAGCACTATTACATTTGAATAAAAGCAATTACTGTCTAGGCCCCATGGTTTTTGGTTATTCAACAAACAAAATAGAAATAATAAAGACATTATAGGGTCGTCATGCTCAACTGGTTGAAATCATCGCTAACATTAAACTTCGGCTGAGAGGACATCTCCAATTGTTCCATGCTATTGTTGATGTGAAATGTTAGAAATGGGGTGAGCTAAAAGAACCGAGTAGATTAAACCAAATATTTAAACCATTATAACAATTAAACAAACACACATGTTACACACTTCCAAGCATTAGGCATTTCAAATATCAAGTTGTTTTGAGTTGTCGTTAAAACCAAAAGGACTAACCTTGGTGTCCTCCCATGGTCTGGGATATCAACCAAAAGTAACACCCAGAAGACTAGTTACCTATTACGGACCCTAATTAGGGAGTGAGGTCCTCTATAATTCTTAGTCCGTTTTTTCACTATCACTGTCATGATAGTGGTAGCAATCTCAAAAATCAAATAAATAGTCGAAGCTGAGTTTGGGTTAGGGACATCCACGATCACACCTAATGGCCAGTCTTTGCACCGGTACATGGTTAAGATCTTTATTAATCTAGTCTTGGTGAATTTCATGACATAAAATAAATAAAGAGCATAAACTTTCAAAATAAATTTCACAACATTCTAATCATTTAAACCGATATGATCCATGATATCAAGAAAGGATACTTCACATTATGCATCATGCACACATTCAAATCATTCAATCACATCATTAAATACACACGCATATAATTCATTTAAATTGATATAATAATTTAAAACTTTGGTAGTCATCTCCACCTATTTAGATGTACCACTATCTTGAGATTTACACCACTCTGGATCTATTCGAGATGTTGACCTATTTCAAATCAACAAATATTTTTAGTAAATTCATTTCTTATCATGAAATATATTTTTCATATTTATTATTTATTATTTACTTTTTATTTTGATACCTCACAGTCATTATTTTTTGTGTGTCCACTATTTTTATTTTTAGTATATTGTACATTGTTGCCCCAATTTATTTGTGGGTTGGCCAAACTAATATTTATCTGACTAAATGTTCATAAGTATTTATGATCTTCACCTACTTAGGTCATTCTCTATTAAATAATTGGATGATTTTTTTTATTTTTTTAATTAGGCTATTTTTTCTGATTTTTCTTTCCACTCAATTTATTTTATCTTATTTTTTATTTACTATTCTACCTTAGACATTAAACTTATATCTTGGCCCATATGAAGCTATTTATTTATTTATTTATTTATTTATTTATTATTTAAATTTCATATTTTAACTTCATTTCAAGTCACTAATTTTTTTGAAAATATTTTTAATTAATTTTAAATTATTTTCTATGTTTTTCCCTTTTCACTTAAAAATTAAAAATGTACATATAAATCAATATATATATATATATAT